>CAUYRT010082771.1:0-40600 GCA_963574885.1 Lepilemur ruficaudatus | reverse complement strand
AATATATCGTTTGGATTGAGATTGCCAAGGGAATAAAGCTCACACAGGTTTGTGATGATTTGTAAGAAACGAATGCTGAATTCTGCTACATATCAGTATAACGTTTTACTGTGTTACCTGATGCAATTGGATTGCTTTTTAAAAAAAAAATTTTTTTTTAACTTTCAGAGTATTACTGGGGTACAAACCCTTTGGTTACATAAATTGCCTTCGCAGCCCCCAAGTCAAAGCTACAAACATGCCCATCTCCGAGACAGCACCCACGGCACCCGTTAGGTGTGAGTTTATCTTTCCCTGCCTCCCCCCCGCCACCTGCCTGAAACTGGATGAATGTTACTTCCATATGTGTGCATAAGTGTTGATCAATTAGTATTAATTTAATAGTGAGTACACTTGGTGTTTGTTTTTCCATTCTTGTGTTACTTCGCTTAGAATAATGGGCTCCAGCTCCATCAAGGATAATACAAGAGGTAGTTCACCATTTTTTATGGCTGACTAGGACTGCGTGGTATATACATAAACTACATTTTATTAATCCACTCATGTACTGATGAGCATTTGGGTTGTTTCCACATCATTACAATTGTGAATTGTGCTGTTATAAACATTTGAATGCAGAGCTCTTTTTTTTATAGAATGTCTTTTTTTCCTTTGGGTAGATACCCAGTAGTGGGATTGCTTGATCAAATGGTAGTTCTACTTATAGTTCTTTGAGGTACCTTCATACTACTTTCCATAGAAGTTGTACTATAAGAATTCTAGAAGAAAGTGTTGAAAAACTCTTACAGACATCAGCCTAGGCAAAAAATTTATGAAGAAGTCCCCAAAAGTAATCATAGGAACAACAAAAAGAAATAAATGGGACCCTGATCAAATTGAAAAGCTTCTGCATAGCTAAGGAAACTATCATTAGAATGAGCAGACAACCTATAGAATGGGAGAAAATATTTGCATATCATATATCTGATAAAAGGCTGATAACTAGAATCTATAGAGAACTCAGGAAAATCAGCAAGAAAAAGCCAAACAATCCCATTAAAAAGTGGGCAAAATATATGAATAGAAGCTTTTCAAAAGAAGATGGACTAATGGCCAACAAGCATATGAAAAAATGCTCAACATCTCCAATTATCAGAGAAAGAAAATCAAAACCACGTGAGACATCATTTAACTCCAGTGAGAATGGCTTTTATTAAGAAATCCCAAAACAACAAATGTTGGCATGGATGTGGAGAGACAGAAACACTTATAAACTGCTGCTAGGACTTCAAACTATTACAACCTCTACGGAAATTGGATTGCTTCTAACCTGAAATTTCACAGACACACTTTTTTATTGCATAGATATGTGTAATCTGGCTGCTAAACTGAACACAGACCTGTAAACCAATAAAACAAATATTTTTAAAGAGTTATAATAGTTGATAATTGAAATCTAAAAGCGGATGAAGCTGAGAATCTCTTAGCAAAGAATATTCCATATATATGACTTTTAAAAGTTTAATTACACATTCTACACAACTAGACACATTTCTGAAAACAAAATATTGAACAACCACTGAATTCTGCTATAAGGTGTTTTGGGGTATAAGGAGTCCAAATTTATCAAATAATGTCAGGTGGTATAAAGCAGTGCTTTACTGTAGCATCTTTTGTCCTTAATGTTTATGTGAATGTTTGACTGTAAGGCTTACAAAGCTGTGTTTACACAATTTTGCTAAAGGAAATAGGGAGGAAGTATTTTCATCTGTATACTTGAGGATATAACTTTTTCTGACAAAGTAGTGATAATTTGGTTTTGCAAAATATCTAGAAACTCAAAAAACAATATAATGTTAATCATGATAAAAAAGGATGCTATGATATTGGAATGTATTATCCAAAAGTAAGTTGGTTAATATCAGATGTTTTATTCTTGTTTTCTCATGAACAGAATAAAGGAAGGGAAGGGAAAGGAGAGGATAGAAGGGGAGGCTTGAAGAAAAGAAGAAAAGAGAAAAGAAAAGGGAAGACAGAAGAGAAGAGAAGAGGGGAGAGGAAGGGAGGGGAGGAGGGGGTGAAAGGGAGGGGAGGGGAGAAGGGTAGGGAAGGTGGAAGGGAGGGGGAGGGGAGAGGGAGAGGAAGAGAGAAAAATTCTGTAATATTTCCAGTGTGTCTCCATCAAGCTACTTTTCCAGTGTGTCTCCATCAAGCTAATTTTCCAGTGTGTCTCCATCAAGCTACTCTCCAGTTAGATCAGTTTATTTTGTATGCATAAGAGAGGGAAGAAGAAAAGAAAGGATCTATCTTACATTAAAATCATTCATTTAAATGTTTTCATTTTCATTCTATCAATAATCCACCCCTCCCTATTACTTGCTACAGGCTCAAGTATTCGGAGTTAGCAGCACAATTACAAGGTGTAATGAATAGATTTCTTATTTGGCCACTTTTATCCTCTCTCCTATTTTCTTGGTAGTGTTAAATGCAACAAGATTAAGATGGAATCAGACCTAGGAGCACGGGTTCATAGGGCTGTTCATTAAGAACAGCGACTGACAGCCATGTGTATTTTTTAAATGGGTTGATGCCAAAATCAATGTAAATATACATTTTATTAGATCACATGAACTTTGCTTTAATAGCTATATATGTTATTATGTGTTATTATTCTTATGATTAACATACATGACAAATGAAGTTCTGAAATGCCAATCTGGATTATATAATTCTAAGAAGAAAGTTCCCCAGTGGTATTTCCATTTCTCCACAAAAGTGGTACTGGCCAATATTTTCAAACTCCACAGAATGCAACTCATTCAACTGTTTTGGGTTCATTTTTCAGCTGGTTTATACAGTTGGAAACACTGGAAAGAAATATTTCTAGGGACCAAAAATTAAAGAGTTTGGAAAAGAGAAACTACTATCCATTGAATCCTAAAATGTCTATCATTGGATTAAGGTAGACCACCAGAAATGTACATACTATTGCACAGGCACTTGGTCCTGCAAAAAAAGAACTCTGGCTAAATATGCTTTAATCAGCTATTACTAGGATAGGGGTACACAATTCAGCAGTTAGTAGGATAGGGATATACAATTCAGCAGTTACTAGGATACGGATACACAATTCAGCCGTTACTAGGATAGTGGTACACAATGCACTTTCATAAGTGGTGCTGTTGGCCCATGACATCATGCAAAGACTATATAAAATCCCACATGACAAACTTATTTTTCCTTTCATGAGATATGAATATGATTCCTTATTTCTGATAATAATACTAATATAATCAATCATGTTTACCATTTAATCCCAATATCTAAGATGTTCTGAGTCAAGAATTAGGCTCAAAACTTAATTTATGTTAATGGTTTCAGTTATGTTACCCTTTTTCTCTATTCTTCTATTGTTAATGTTATTGTAATAAATATCTTTCTGTATGTCACTTTAATTTCTTCTTGACAAGAAAAAGACTTTTAAGAAGTAATATGAAATAATTTTCTCTATGTAAGTATTTAACTTTCTATAGAGGGGAGAAAATGTTTACGGGAAAACAAAAGATCTATTTCGGAGATTTCAAGTATGAGATGTATATTAGTCATACAAGAGAAAATAAATCAATATCAGATGGATAGTATTAGCAGTAATACATGGTGGATATCTGAATAAAAAATTCTTTATCAGAAAATTTAGTCTACATGTGGCAGAGGTAATCAATCTCTTAGTAGAATATCTAGGTATTCTAAGAATTCTTTCCCAACACAAGACCACCTAAGTAGATTTAACACATAATAAGCTGGTACTTCACCCCAGACTCTATTAAAGATAATATGTTTCTCGTACCCTTAAATTTATAAATTTTTTATAAAAGGCAGTATCCTCATTCTACCTAAGATATTCTTCGTGATATATTAACATTTTGCAAAAAGAACATTGAAAATCTAAAGCTGATCACAACACTAGAGGGAAACTGACTTTTTTCTTTTTTTAAAAAAGAAAAAGGTGTTTTTATTCTGCTCACAGCTGAGTTTGTCATTTACTGTTATTTCACAGATGACTTAATTCACAAGTTATTAAACGTTTCACTGCAGTCTGAACTTTTTATTCCTACATGTTCCAAAACACTTTCAATTTTCTCTAACTACTCTCCAAAGTAATTTCAGTCCCAAAGAATAGAGGAAGAAAAAAATATACATTGAATATATAAAATAGAGGCAGAGAACTCATCTATTATGACATTTATCTTTATGAAAGAAAAGATGGGATGACTTGTTCATGGCTATATTATTTATAAGGCATTTCTTCTCACTCATAAAGACACTTCTTATAAGAAAAGGTTGGGATTTCTTTATATTTTATACCAGCTCTCTCTCTTCAGTCTTCACAATTTTTATAGTTATCAAATTTCAAAGGCTATGGGACAACTTATTTTTTACAGTTATTAATGCCCCTCAACACATGTGCTACTGTTTAGGATTTATCCTTGAGAAGTAGTTTAACTACAGTTTAATATTTATATATACAAAATCATATCTGAATAAAAATATCTATAAAATTCAAAAGTGTATCCAGATCTGATGGTAGTAACCAATACAAATGGGACCTTCAACCTCTTCAATGGGATATTTATTATTACTTTACAATTATAAAGTAGTAAATTTTCAGTTACATGAAAAGAATGAGTTCTAGAGATCTGCTATCCAACAGATGGTTAGTAGTAAGGAATTGTGTACTTAAAATTTTGTTGGGGGGGTAGATCTCATGTTAAATGTTCTTACCATAGTAATCAATCAATCAATAAATAGTATCATACACTATCAAAATATGCACACATATGTGAAAATATAAAATCATACCAACCTTATATCCTTCTACGGGTCTAGAGAGATCATATAAAGTATAAAAATAAACATAAATACTAAGTGGTTAATCATTTTCTTTGTGGAGTAGGAATAAGAGCAATATTTATTTTTAATTTTATGCATTTCTATATTGTCTTTTATAGCAGGTATGTATTGTTTCAAATCCTGAAAAAAAGGTAAGTTGTAAGAAAAAGAATGGGAAATATGTGGAATATAATAAATAATAACAATAAATAATATCAGTAAACATCACAGCAAAATCACATTTGTGAATTTGATTCAGAAGCTTAACATATCAAAAATTATAAAATATAACATGTAAAAATTAAATGTATATAGTATAATCAAGCTTTTATAAAAATAGAGCAATAACTATGTCAAGCAGATCACCCTCAAATTCTTCTTTAATTTATAAAATAGTTATTTAGCCTATAGTGTATGGAAGCATCCATGGAAAAATCACAACTGTTAAAATAGTCTGTCTCTCAAAGTATATCTTAATTAATATCAAATATCACATCATGTACTATAACAGTGTAACTAAACAATATAGGGATTAATGCTATGAATTTGCATTATGACTTTAAGGATATTAATATTAGTAGTATAATTATGTTAAAAGAAAAAACATTCTTTTACTAATTGGACTTTTAAATTGCCTAAAAAAATTTATTACTTTGCCTCCTAAGAAATTAAAAAACAAGTTCTGGGTCATTTTCAGTAACTAGGTTCTAAACTGCTTCCTTCAATCTCTCAAAAAGCATTTGTTGAGTGATTCTCATGTACCAAGGATACAGAAGTGAATAAAGTAAACAAAAAAAAAAACTATCCTGGTGAAGCTGAGATTCTAGAGGAAGGGCAGAGAATAAAGAAAATTTATTTTAAAATATGTAGAATTTTAGATAGTGATAAAGATAAAAAAGAACAATTAAGTAGGAGAAAGAAATAGGGGTTGGGGTAGTTTTGAAACTAAAGGACCCACTGAGGGGATGTTGGAGTCAAGATGGCACAGAGGTGAGGAAAGAATCATGTCACTATCTTGGGGAAGGGTTTTCCAGGCAAAAGGGGTAATGTTTATAGAGGCCTAAGGCAGTGCCTGCTTTTTATGCTTAAAGATTGAAGATACCAGTTCATTGGATCAAAATGGATTGGGAGGAAAGTGGTAGGAGAGGAGTCAGAGAGATTAGGGCAGATCTTGTAAAACCTCCAACCTCATGATAATGGACTTTGCTTTTACTTTGTGTAAGACAAGACAGGAAGCCAACAGAGGATTTTGAGCAAAGAAAAGACACAATCTGGTTTATGTTTTATTAGCATCCATCTCACTGTTGTGCTGAGATCATTTTCAAGGGACATAAAAGTAGAAGTTGGGACACCAGATAGGAGACAATTGCAAGAATCCAGTGAGAGATGATGGCAGCTCAGAGAGCCATTCTGGCATTAGAAGTTATGGCAGATAATGCCAGTGTCCTGCCCATAGTCCCTGGATCTTTTATTTCAGTACATGCCATTTAACTTCTAACTGCAAAAATTGACATCTCTTTGCTTGAGAGTTGATGCTGGAACTAACTTTTCCCAGACATGGAGAAGCCCAGAAATACCTAGTTTGTCCCCATGGACAAACCTTCCACCAATAACAGATAAGAGTTGGTATATAAATACCACAGCTTTATCACTTCTGGAGTGGTATGAATCTGAGGCATGTGTTTTACAAGAGCTCCAGAGTTCCCCGGGGCAATTTAGTACCAGTTGCCTACTGGGAAAACTTGCCTAATGACGCACCTCTTACTAGCTGTCTGCCCTTCCCTGTCTCATTTCCCCACTCCTTACTGCAGCTTCCTGGAATCACATCCCAAAAAAGCTACTGGCACTTAAATAACTGTCCCAGGATCTGAGTCCAGGAGAAATACAACCTAAGATAGAAGTGGTCCTGGGAAGCAGAACTTCAGGCTGGGATTCTAGAATGTGCTCACTCTCCAGTTGGTAATAAGGCCCCCAGTTTTGGTGGAAAGTGGGGTGGGAATAAACCCTGTATTGTTACAACATAATAATTACTGAAACTCTCACCTGTCTAACTGGGATGGGAAGAGGAAATGGACGCACTTGCTTACACAATATTGCCAACATCTGTGAAGTAGGTCAATGATAATTACAAAGTGTATGGGGGTTTTCGTTGTTAAGTGAATCAAAGGGCTGAAAAAAAAAATAGTTGACTTATGACAACCAACTATTAATTCAGGCACAGTATAAAAACCAGAAAACTTCTGTGGAGGCAGTTATATGATTTTGTATTTCACAACCAACAGTACACTGTGCTGAAAATCAGAAGCAAGGCCAGATTATATGAGTAGCATAATTACACAGAAGGTTGAAATCATATCAGCAAATCTATATACAGGAAGTAGAATCCTGAAAGGGAAGAAGTTGTACTCTGAGGATAAAAGCTATCTGGGAGGATGTTTTTAAGAACCTAGAAACTCCAGCTCCCCAAAAATCCTTGGGAATAGTAGAGGTGGCCTGCAACCTTTCTCCTTTCTAGAAGGTAACAGCCTTCAATTGTCTGAGGACCATGTAAAATCCTCACCTGAAGAAGATGCCAAGCACGATGATACTGACTCTCTTCAAGATTTTTTTCCCACCTCCTTTCATGTCTTCTGATCCAGACCAATAGTTAGAGTTAAGTTGTATTATGGCCCAGTTGTGGAAGTGCTATCTCCACTATTGGAGGAAAAAGACTATTACCAAAGGAGCTGTAAGAGCTGAATATATTTGGCAGGAACTTGAAGAATATGCTCAGGAATGGATCTTGAGAATGCTGGACTCATGAAGACAGAATATCAGGCTGGATGGGGAAAATGTATTGATATGAAGGCACTCTTCCATGACTCAGGAATTAACAATGTGGCAAGAGCACTTTGGAGCCAGTCCTAATACACAAGTGGGATAGTACATTGAAGCTTGAAAAAAAATGGCCAATAGTAATGTGGAAAGGCTAAAACTGCCTTGGTAGAATATATTTATTATATAAGACCATAGAAAACATCCAGAGACTGTATTTGGAAGGCCCAGAAGATATTTATTCACTTAAATACAATAGGGAGCACTGTGCCAGAGAAGTGGCCACCAGCATCACTGAGAAGCTCAGTGGTGGCTCTTCTCCATGGGCCAGGTTTGAAAATAGAGGATGCTTTTATGAAAGTAGGCTTTCCAGAATCAGTGGGTATGATAGGATTACAAAATAATAGAAGTCAGGAGACAGTGTTTAACTGTCAGCGGCCAGGTGGATGTCAATTACTTTAATAAGCCAGAAAGTCCAGAATGGTGACTAGGAAGTTCTGACCCATAGGGATCTGTCTGCTGAGACCATGGTGTTCCTAGGGGTGGGATGTCTGGGCAGAGAATGAGGGCACCATTTGATATACATAACAGAATAAAAAAATCAAAAGTGAGTGAGCACAAAGTCGATCTAAAATAAGTAGAAAGTATGACATCAGTCACAGCAATAATCACAATCCATTGTTCAATTTTTAGTCGAGTCTGTTTTCAAACCCATCAGTTGAAAGGGAAGGTAGGACCACTTGAGGAAGGATTTACAATGCCACTGCAAGTAGACATATCAATATTTCCTCCAATATTTTCCCAAAGAAATATGGCTGTTTATCAGAGTAATTTTATAGCATAGAGAAAAGAATATCCAGATCACCTGGGGCATGTGAGACATGGTGTATGAGCTGACACTGACAGCAAAAAATTCAAATCACCCACCCTTGTTAGAATGCAGGTATTCAAAGGCCAGATGGAAAATGAGGTCTTGGTTCAGATTTATCTTACTATGGGACCAATGGGTCCTTGGACTCAGTTGTTATTTCCCCAGTCTATGAGCACATAGTCAAAATGGACACACTTAATAACTAGCAGAACACTAATGTTTTGTGGTGGATTAGACTATTATTCAAAAATATTCACTACTTCCCCTCTCCAGCATAGCAAAGTATACTTGCCTTTGCCACATGCCTTGCTTTGGCCAATGGGATATTAGCCAACATGATGCAAGCAGAGACTTGGAATGTGATTGTATAGTTGGGCTACTCTTTCACACTCTGTCTATCACCCTGAGAAGAAGTTTCTCTACGTAGCTGCTGCCACCTCAGGCTGAGCACAAGAATGAACACATGTGAAATGGGCCCAAGCCCAACCAGTACTGTGAAATCAAGCCCAGCCAATCAGATTCACAACTTGAAGCAAAGCTGCACAGTTCAGCCCAGCTTAAATCACCTCACCCCCAGTCAACCCAAAAACAAAGGAGCAAGAATAAACAAGCATAATAGGAATGAAGAAAGCCACTGAGTTTTGTGGTGGCTTGTTGGATAGTCACAGATAACGAATACCTAAAACATAGGATATTAGTTTTGTAATGAGACATTGGGTGGTAAATAAACTGTTATAAGAGGCTGAAAAAAATGGTGAAAAACTGTCATATGAGACTAGAGAAATGGTGACCCATGTTATGTAGCAGCAACACTTGGCAAAACTGTAGCTGGCAAAGTAAGAGCATTGGAAGGTGAAATCAATGGAAATTTCTAAAAGAATGAGGTGGATGCTACTGGTACATTTAATAAGGGACTATAAGAGTGAAATATATTTAGAAAAGAATTGGCTACTCTGCAAGCCTATTTTAGGGAAGATACTGAAAAATTCATAAATTGCGGTATTTAAAAATACAACTATTTTTGACCAAATAAAAGATATGGCTTTTATAACACAAGCTCACCAAATCCAGAGCTTTCCAGACAGTCATATCTTCAAAGTAAAGACCAAAGCACGGTGTGGCTAGAGGACCGTTGGTTAAGACTTATGACATAATTAGACTGGAACCTTGTTAATCCTCTCAGCTAGGTAAGAGAACTCCTAGAATGATTTAGGGCATGATCCCACAAACTCCTGATGTGCTTGATATATACAAAACTGAGTCTAGAAAGAGATTCATGTCCCAAAACAGAATTGTGCAAGTCAATGTGACTCAAATACATTTAAAAAGCTACACAATTCTTGAGAATTGTATTTATAAAAACACTGCTAACGTGGACTAAATATGACTGAGACTGTATGAAACGTAAAAATACTTCTTAATCTACAACTTTCTATATGCAAAAAGTAGGCTGAGAAAGCTGCCTACCCACCAAAAGGATAAATTCAACAATGCTCTCTTTAGAAATGATCAAGGAGGGCAATAGAAAAGGAAAGTCAGAGCTCAGACCTTTAGAAAATAATAGACTTGGCAGCCGCTGCCAGGTGGTAGAACGAGGGGCTACACAAGCAACACTCCTTATATCCTGGGGAAAGAGCCCTGATGAGTTTCACTCAAAGGGTTATAAGAAATGCTATGACGCAGTTACTTTGTCTTCCTATTTTTCCCTTTTCAAATGGGGATATTTCTTCTTTCTCTCCTGCCTCTGTTTCACCACTGTAGGTTGAATGTTGGTAGGGCAGATAATTTTTTTTCTTTCTTTTTTTTTTAGTTCATGGTTCTCCAGATCAAAATGATTCACATCTGGACCATGAATTCCTGGTGACCTGATGCTATGATTCACCAAGAGTTTGGGGAGTCGTGACTGGCAGTGACTATATTTAGCATTTGGGAGGAGGACGAATATTTATGAGCAAAGTAGAAGACTGGGAAGGATTCAGTTATTCAAAAATATTCACTTGCTACTTCAGTCCAACCTTTGTGCAAAGAGCATATGACTTGCATATGACTTTTGGCTCAGTCATGTGACTAGATTGGCCAATGGGATGTTATCGAACATGACATTTAGCAGAGGCTGAAAATGTGCTCATGCAGTTGATCTTGCTCTCTTGTACCTCTGCAATCATCATGAGAGGATGCTTCTTCAGGGAAACTGCTGCCCCTAGATTGTGGATCCCAGGTTAAAAAGGACAATAGAATAGACCTAAGCTCAACCAGCAGTCAGGGGTTTTCATGGAATCCCACATAATATTGCATCTAATGAACCACTCGCTTTTTTGGTGAAGTAAGTGCAATGAGAAGATGACTATAGAATCCACTGGTTCGTCCATACATTGTATTATTTAAATGCTGACACCTGATAGAAATTTGAATTGTCTCCAACAGACATGATTAGAGATTAGTTTGGGCATAACACCTTGTACAATTCAGGCGCTATCCTTCAAGGAGCATTATATATTTTGAACTAACAGTCATGTCTGTAGCATCCCTGAACATTAAGAACCAAGGGGTATGAGTAGGAGTGTGCCTCTCACCATAAATCTCAGAAACCTGTTGTGCGAAATATGCTTCCCATACTCACAAATTTAGCTCTTCTAGATTAGAGGCCCTTGTTGCCAGGAGATGTCAGGGGAGTTCTACCAGGGAACAGAATAAGTATTCCACTAATATTAAAGCTATAACTACCACCTGGTGTTTTGCATCTCTCCATGCCAGCAGAGTTGCAGTTAAAGGAATTATTATACTGGGTAAGTAAATTAATCCTGATTATCATGAGGAGACATGGTTGCTGTCAAATAGAGGGGTAGGAGAAGTATATCTCCAACTCAGGAAATTTACTATGGTGGCTCTAGGTGCTTCCATGCCTGGGTGTAACTTTAAATGGACATGTTCAAAAATGGCCTCCAAATATCACAATAACTAATTCATTTCTCTTTTGGAGGAAGGTCTGTAATACTAAACCAGGCAAACAACTATGCTAGCTGAGAGGAATGTAGAATGATTGAAAGAGAAAGGAGATGATGAATATCAATTACTTTAAATCTTTTCGTTGGAAATTATGACCAGCCAACCTTCTTGAATAATCACTGACAGGATGAAGTGGATTTAATATGGAGCAGAAAGGGAACTGAATAGTGCTGGGGATGATCTGTTACAGACCATCTCAGCACATGGTGTCTCAATTTCCAACTTCTGGCATCTGCATCTTTTTGCTTAAGGCTTATCTTTGGTTTCTAAAGCCTACTCTATCTGCACATTTAGCAGGACAGAAGCACCAAGAAATTAGCATCCCATAGGAACAGCCCTTAATCACAGACAAAAGTCAGTGTATAAAAACCAACCACATTTCCTTCATCATTGAGTGGAATAACAACTCTGAAGTATGTTTTCTACTGGTTTCCAGAGTTCCCAGTGAGACTAAGCTCCAGATATCCATGGTAGTAATTTATTTGATAATGTACCATTTAATAGCTGCCTTTCCTTCCCTGTCTCATTTTTCTGGTTACATTTCCTCCCAAATAAACTAGTTGCACTCAAATTCTTATTTCAATGTCTGTCTTTAGGGAAAACTCTACCGAAGACAGAGAGGCTCAGATCATATATTTATTCTAAAATTGAATAGGGTTTGATTTGCTGATGAACTGAACATGTGGTATGAAAGGAGGAGTGGAAGTAGTTCAAAGCCAAATTTCTAACTTGGAAACCTAGAAGAATGAAATTGGCATTAATTGACACGAAGACTACAATGGAAGCATTTTGGAAGCCATGAAGATAAGAAGTTTAATTCTGAACATGTAAAGTTAGAGGTGTCTATTAGATATACAATTGGAGGTACTGATTAATCAATTAGATAAGTGAGTCTGTATTTCAGGGAGAAGTCTTGACTTCAGATACAGATTTGGGTGCCAACAGTAAACAGATGTAATCTAAAGCCATGGCACTGGATGAGGCCTCCAAGGTAGTGTCTGTATATTAAAAAAGAAAGAAAGAAAGAGTTCAAGAACTGTGCCTTGGGCACTCTAATATTAAAAATCTATCACAGGAGTCAGCAATCTACATCCTGTGGGCTATATCCAATCTATGATGCTTTTGTATGGCCCTTTAAAATTTTTTTTCTACATTTTAAAATGTTGTAAACACAAAACAAAAAGAAGAGGAGAGGTAGCAGTGGTGGCAGAAGATCAAAAGAAGTATGAGTAGAGACAGAAAACAAATGTAATCCACAAGGCCTAAAATACAATTGGACCTTTACAGGAAAAAAAAAATTGTTGACCCTTAGTCTAGAGGAAGAATGGAAATCAGCAAAAGAAAATGAGAAAGAGTAAACAAAATGGTAGAAGAAAAAAAGAAAGAGAAAGTATTACTATAGAAATCAAGTGACAAAAGATGGTAAAGGAGAAATACCAACTGTGTCAAAATATGTAGATAGGTAGTATTATGATTATAAATTGACAATTGAATTAGCAACGTGGAGTCATTGGAAGCCTTGACAAATATTTCATTAGTTGTGAGGACAAAAGTAACCATGTGTGGGCTTGATTGAGACACTGTATGTTTCCAATCCTAGCCAAGATGGAATAGCTTTTTTCAGAATAGATACGTTCCTCGAAAGATCTTTAAAAATTAAATAGAAAAATCATCTACTTGAGGGCATTGGTGATACATTACAGCAGTAGACTAGAGTATATAAGATCCTGGAAAGAAGAGAAGACCAAAATTATGACCCAGATATTTGGTGTCTATTTTCTTTCAAAATATTTGCTAATTTGAATTTGAGTAGCTAAGAAACTGAGAAAGTAGCCTCTGAGAGGCTGAGAAGTTCAGCAGAATTTTAGTACAAAAAATATTAGAGTTCTGAGCTCATCAAGAGGAAAGATTCCTAGTTAACAGCCAAGGTTTTAGTCAAGATCTTCAAAGGTCTATAGGTTAGGAGCTGGATAATCATAAAATTAAGCCAGTTTTCATAAATATTTAAGCCAAGCTCTTAATCAGATTTATCACTGATTGAACTAGAGTGATTTGGCTTCAATATAAATGACTTTCAGAGCAATTAAATTCTCTTTGAAAGAATAAAAACTACAAACTTAAAATTCTGTACCCTGTGAAAAGATCCTTCAAAAAATAAAGGTTAAATAAGGGCATTGGCATTACGAAGCAAACAAAAACTGAAAGAGTTCAAATAGACCTGCTCTAAAGAAAATATAAGGAGAGTTCTACAGACTGAAAAAAAGATCCTGCTTGGATACGCATAAATGCAGAAAGAAAAAAATTAAATTGGTAAAAATTGTGAGCAAATATAACAAAATATTGATTTATAAAACAATAATACTTTCTTGAGGCATTTAAATGTGTAAATTGTGTGTTGATGTTTATAAGTATGTTTATAATATGTGATTATGATATGTACAAAAGACAGGAGAGGATAAAAGCAGTTAAGGTGCTCTAAGATGGTTGCATTTTCCAGGAAGTAGAATGAGTTTTAATTTATATTTTATTTAATAACTCAAAGATGTATGCCATAATTTTCAAGGCAGCCACTAAAATACTACCAAAAATTGTAGAGATCAAAATGAAAAATGGAATTATAAAAACACAGACTAGGTATTACATAAGATAGTAAGATGGTAGATTTAAACCCAAATTAAATAAATTACAATAAGTATAAATGGAATAAATGCTAATTAAAATTCAATGGCTATATACTAACTAGCCTCCAAGATGACCCCAAGTGATTCACATCCTTGCGACTTGCAAAATGCACTTAGACCCTTCCAAAGCCCCCAAAAGTCTCATCTTATACATCATCAACTCCAGAGTCCAAAATCTTTTCACTTAAATTGGGTTCTGGTGCAGATGAGATGGCGAAAGTACAGTTTCTCTTGATATGTGGACCTGTGAAACTAAAAGGACAAGTTACCTGCCCCTGACACAACCAACATATAATGGTAGCATAGGCACAGTATAACTGTTGTGTTAGCTTTTTATTGCTGTATAACAAATTATTACAACTTGGCTACTTTAAATAACTGTCTTAGTCAGTTTGGGCTGCTATAATAGAATAACATCAACTGAGTGACTTATAAACAACAGAATTTTATTCCTCACAGTTCTGGAGCCCAGGAAGTACAACATCAAGGTGCTGGCAAATCCATTGTCTTGAGAGGGCCTGTTTCCTGGTTTGAAGACGGTCATCTTCTCATTGTATTTGCACTTGGTGGAAAGCAGAGAGCAAGCTCTCTGGAGTCTCTTTTAGAAGGGTACTAATCCTGTTCATGAGGGTTCTATACTTATGGCTTAATTATCTCTCAAAGGCCTCACCTCTTAATATCATTATATTGGGGATTAGAATTCCAACATATGAAGCAGAGGGAGCACATTCAATCCAAAACAATAATACACAAATTTATTATTTCAGTTTCTGCAGGTCAGGAATTCAGGGATGGCAACTGGGTCCTTTGCAAGGCTGCAATTAAGATGTTGACCAGGGATAAATTCTCATCTGGAGGATCAGCTGGGGAATTATGCTCTACCAAACTCACTCAGATATTGGCAGAATTCATTTTCTTGCAGCAATATGATCTTGGGACTTACTTCTTGCTTGTTATTGGCAGGAGGCCACTGTTGGCTCTTAGAGGCTTCTCACAGTCCTACCACAAGGCCCTCTACGTAGGCAGTACACAACATGACAGTTTGCTTTTTCAAAGCAAGCTAGAAAATAGGAGAGAATCTTCTAGCTATTCAAAATTTTTAGAATGTAATATAATACCAGCAGTGACATCATGTACATTTGCCATATTCTGTTGATTGGCAGCAAATCACAGGTCCTACTCACACTCTAGGTATAGAGATTACATAAAGGTGTGAACACTTAGGAGGCAGTAATCATGGGACCACCTCAGGGTCTGTTTGCTATAAATGTTGCAGATATTTTTGTTCCAAAGGGGCAAAATGGTAGGCTAAGGGAGTCACTGATCCGTAGCAATTCCAAATCCCACTGGAAAAAATGTAGGCAATTTGTTCATTAGGTCTCATATCCTGGGAATAATTATCTGTTACTCTTAGCTCCACCCTCTGTACTCTTAGTTCTGCACTCTGAGTCATCTTTCCTTTTTCATGGAAAGTAGGGCATGTTTGCAGCTGAGTCATTTTCTCTGCCTTCCTCCTGCCAGATTTTTTTTATTTCAGCATATTACAGGGATACAAATGCTTAGGTTACATATATTGCCTTTGACCCACTCAAGTCAGAGCTTCAAGCATGTCCATCCTCTAGACAGTGCACACTGCACCCATTAGGTATGAGTATACCCATTCCCTCTTCCCCTCTCCCACCTGCCTGACATCTGATGAATGTTACTACCATATGTGCATGTAAGTGTTGATCAGTTAATACCAACTTGATGGTAAGTACATGTGGTACTTGTTTTTTCATTCTTGTGGTACTTCGCTTAGTAGAATGGGCTACAGCTTCATCCAGGATAATACAAGAGTGCTAGATGACCATTGTTTTTTGTAGCTGAGTAGAACAACATCTCAAATCACCAGGGAAATGCAAATCAAAACCACAATGAGAAATCACTTAACTCCAGTGAGAATGGCCTTTATCAAAAAGTCCCTGCCAGTAGAATTTTAAACTCCAATAGCATCATTTTTATATTTTTATATTGTCTCATTCCAAGCCAGCAGCATTTATGTTGATATAATTTTCTCAAAAACTTTGCAGGCATCCTATAAAACTAATGAGGTGTCAATGCATTAAAAGAAAGCCACATCCACAAATTTCGTAAGTTTGAAACAATAATTTAAATATAAGGCCAAAAAATTCCATAGACCTCATTTTCATATTACCCTTTCATATTACAGGGGTCAGTGGTCTGAATTAACAGGCAGGATTATCAGATGTTGGATTACATGGATGCATTTGTCCGTTTACCCAGAGTGCTGGACTACTACCTTAAAGAGTAACTGGCTATAGGGATTATGGGCTAACTAGCACTTCTAGTTATTGTATATCAGCATGCAGAAACATGAATAGAAAAAATGGACAATTTCTTGGATGCTGGAGCAATGAGAATTTGTTCACCTTGTTTGTAAAATCACCTATTCCTAGTCATATTCAGTAGTGTTTACGATTGGAGCAAAGACAATCCTGGTCACAGGGAAAAAGATAGAATTGCATATGTAGTGCTTTACAAGGTCAGTCTTGGGTTCAAGATGCTTAATGTTGTTATGAATGACTTTGGCATCATAATCCGGTGATGAGGTTTAGATCAGGATTTGAAAGTGCCCCATGGAAAACTATAAGGAGAAGATAATCAGAAATGCACACAGTGAAATTCATCAGGTATGAGCAACAGAACACAGTAATTCACTTGGAGGAGCAAAACCAATTGGGAATTAAAATTAGGTTTGCTTCTGTCAGGAATGATTTAACATGATTGTACCTGAAGGCAGGAACTCTATGAATCTTTTCCAGTTCTTTGATTCTAAGATCTAAAACGAAAGAAAAACTTTGAAAAAAAATTTTGTGTATAACTTGAAAGCCTCTACATTTGTATTGATATAAAATTTTACCAACCCATTTCAAATGCACAAGTGTATAAAAATGTAGCAATAAGAGTTGTGAATATCTAATACACCCAAACTACTAGCCTAAAAACTTTTCATCTATTCTTTATGTATTTCCAATGCCACAAACTTATCAGAGATGAAGGAAACTAGGAACCATGGCCTGTAAGACATGATCAATGTTCAGTGGTTTATCTTAAATTTTTGGAAACATTTCATAGTCCACAGAAACATTTTCAATTTATTTTACATCAGGAGGGCTATGATCCAGATCAGTTCAGTTCAGTGCTGTTCAACATGAATGTTTTGAGCACTCTCTGATCCTCATGCAAGTTCTGATGAAGAATGTAAGGAAAAGAGACTAGGAGCTCCCTGTTCTGTCCTAAGGTGAGTTCTCCATCCTCAGATGAGTTCTCCATCTTTAGGTGAGTTCCCTGTCTTCAGAGAGCTTAAAATTCAGGATAATATTATTTTTGGAAATTTACATTTCTTTTTTGATGCTATGTAAGATATTTCAGATTACAAAATACAAACACAGAAATTTAAGATTATTTAAAACACCACTACCCAGAGAAGCCACCATGATCACTTTGATGTATATCTTTTCCATTTTTCTATACATATTTAGAAATATTTTTCAAAATTTTGATATTTCTGTAGGCACTATTTTGTAACTTGCTTGTGTCACTTAATGGTGTATTGGAACCATCTGTTCATGTCAGTAAACTTAATTCTGTCATAATGATTTTAGTGCCGCAGACTATTTCATGCTGCAGATTATGAGTCCTAATCTGTTTATCAATTTCTTACTTTTGGATATCTATCTATTATTAATATTTTATCATATCTATCATCCTCAATTAATTGTAATATTTTTAATAAAAATGAAATCAGGTTTAAAATAATTTTTAAGACTTTTAATACATTTGACCAAACTGCATTATTTTTCTAGTAATATTTATAGAATTACCCAATCCTAATATACTTATCATAACAAAGGAAAAAATGCTCAGAATATTATTTCTTGAAAGATATTAAACAAATTTCTTATGTACCCACTTGATGCTTCCCAGAAAGAGAGTTTGGTTCAAAGAAGTTTGGGGAACATGATATTTTACATACTTTGATATTCTCAGTTTTATATTAGCATTTCAAACACCCTGAGAAGTCCAACACTAAAGAAACATGTTCAATTTTGTTTAAGTCAATATTCATTAACCAGGGCATACTGTTTTGGTACAAAACTTATTGATATGCTTTAGAACATTCTTTTCTGCTTTAAAAAATAATTTTAAAATGTCCAAGTTTAAATAAAGTGAAGAAAAACTCAGATTTTTACTCAAAACAATATAATTTACATAATTTATTTAGTAATTCACATTTGAAACACAATTCAATAATTAATACCATAAATCTAACAGTAACCTTGAATAACATTATTATTGGGATGTCTGTCTGATACTCTTGTGTTCATATTTAATTGATTGCTATACTCCAGAACAGCATTATATTTTTACTATATCTGAATTCATATAATAGCAAGTTGCATTATGAGATCCTGTAGTGTGTCTAGGAATGAGATTGAGATCAAGGTTTGCAAAATATATACTTTAGTGAGTAAGTATATTTCTCATATAAGATACTATGAAATGTTCTAAAATTAATCTTAAAGTAAAATTTCTTGACAACTCTGTATTAACCAAAAGTAATAAGAATTAAGATAATAATGTATAATCAAGTGCTTATTGATCATCATTCATTTTGCTTTTGTATAATATCAACTATTACATGGAAATATAAAGATATACTTATATTTTTCATGTGTCAATCAAATACCTAGTTACACATGAGTATAACACATCACATCCATTTGTAAAAAACATCCTTGTCAATCAAATATCTTGTTATACACAGATCTGACATCAGATTTAAGTATAATAAGGTATAAGATTGACAACTAATTAGTCAAATGTGAGAAAAATAAATTGTTCTTTGTTTTCCTTTTCTTTTTTAAATGAGACAGTTCTTAGTTTTTCATTTACTTATTACTAGTCCAATTTGTAATATTTCACTCTTTCTTCAATGCTCTTGTCATAATTCCCTGTAATTTTTTGTGCCATTGTTTTACTTTTATTGACATGTAGAGGAATGTGATATATATATACACATACGCATTACATGTTACTAATTAAATGTGATATATATACATATATACAGTATATGTTACTAATTAAAAGGTCAAATATCAGTGGCTATATAGTCATATCAAGAAAACTTTAAAAATTAGAAAGGTAATGCATACAGATTATCCTGAATAATAATGAAAACAAAAATTGAATCTGCAAATACACAAATTTCTTATTTTTTGACATTTACCACTAAAACCCATAGCAGTCATCTATGCCAACCAAACTCTTCTACTTACTCTTCTCATCTCCAAAGAGCCAAGACATTTCTGGCCCTGGCAGGATGTATCCAACCTGCAGTGGAATTTAGTGTACTGTTATGGCTTAAAACTGCCCAGCAGTAAGGTCTAGCAAAGTGAACACTTGAGTCGTCACACCAGTGTAGCAATTGTGTGTTTCTGAGCTACCAGCAATAGGTCTTTGGATCTGAATATTTTGGACAAAGTTCAGTAAGCTGGGAAGAGACCAAAGTTGTCTCATTCTAAAACTTTTGTTTTAGAATACCAAAGTATGTATGTAGTATGTCCACATACTTTTCTAAGGTTTGAAGGCAGCCACCAAAAGTTTTTCTGAAGCCACAAGCATTAAGTTATATGGGCCCAAAATTATGGATATAGGACTGAATCAAGGCTGTTTAATTCAACTAAAAATTGATTAACTCTTTCCTAATGCAAGGCACAGTGCTAAATTAAAGGTAAAAACAACAGTTGGCAATATACAAGCCTTGACTTCAAAATGTTTATGCGAAGAGGGGCTTTGAGCAAGAGATGAAGGAATTCTAAAACAAAGCTAAACTTTACATATGTGTTAAGAGAGGCCCTGCAGATATCATAAGAGATCAAATAACGAAGAGTTCATATTTATGGTATATCATGAAAATGTATTACTTGAGGTAGGTTTTGGAAGGAAGAATGTAATTTTGACTTAGGAAAAAAAAAGGAAGACAAAAGATCAGGATGCGGAAATTCAAATATACTGACATTTGGAGAAACAAGGAGAAGTTAAATTTAATAAGAAAGGAGTTGAAAAACTGAAAAAGTTGTTTAACTTTTATGAAGAGGCTGAATGAAGGGCGAAGCTCATGTACCCGGGTTACTAGGTATTCAGCAATACAGTAAAGGGCTTTTGTTTTTGGTTTTCATTGGTCATTTTTAGTTTTATTTGGAGCAAAAACAAGAAGAAAAAGACAGCAGCCTGGGAAGCTATTATACTATTCCCTTCAAATGGCAATAAAAGTATAAATTAGAACAGCTGAAAGAAAAGTCAAGGAGATATAGAGGTGAGAGACATTAAAGAGACACATAGACTCAGCAAATAATTAGATATGGGCAATAGAAGAGGGAGAAACCAAAGATCACCCCAAGTTATTGCAGTGAATGATAGAAAATGGAGGTAGAACAGAGAGCTGGAGAGGGAATGTGGAGAGTTAAGACTAGAATAAGACAGAGTGTAGAAAAGTAAGTTAGAGAACATGATTGTTCATATGATGAAAGGTTCAGAGACAGACTGGAGACAAAGAAAATTTGGTAAGAAAGAATGCAAAATATAACACATGGTGGAAAAGACAATATATGATGGGAATAGTATCCATACAAAACTGAAATAAAAAAACAACTCTTCACAATCAACTACCATTTCTTTTCACCTCTTGCTAAGGTACCACAAACCATAACTAGAGTTAAGTGGTTGCCTGCAGATAAAGGTGCCTCCCAGCTCCATCAATGGGAATCATATTCAAACATCCGCTTCCTTTTTTCCACTTTCTACATTGTGAATGCAGGCCCACAGTGCATGAATGGCAGAACCAATCCCTCAATTCAGCCATGTTCATTTTCCTCTAGCAAGAGTTTTAAACTGAAAATGAAAGTTTTCAATGGAAGCATGGAATAAAAAGCTAATCTCTATGGCATCTCTGGAGCATGACACCCAGACTATATTATGGTCACAAAAGATCTTTTCACTCTGAACAAAAATGTTTTCTCAGCCTAGCCACAGTTGTGACATCTTGAGACCACATGTCACAAGAATAATCCTTGATAAATTCTAATCATTTGCTAACAGCTGCGTGCTCTAAATATTCTTTTCAAAGTTTTGTAACTGAAATAGAAGTTTCCACTAGGGTCTGGTAAGCATCACATTTTAACAAAAATATCTTTAAATACATATATATATATATAATTTATTGTCATTCATTTTGTATTAATGTCTCTCCAAACTAAATTATATTTATTACATTTTAGATAAATGCATGACATGGTCATGTAGGATTATTTTAGGAATATAAATAGAGAGAGGAAAATGAGAGAAAGAAAGAGAATAAACTGAAAACTGGCAGAAAACAACATTCTATTCTGACAGACGTGACCTTATCAAGTTTGTAAGTGTCATCATTGTCATTTATATTTTCTGTGGAAGAGACGGTTTGTTATTGTTGGAGGCTGATTCTATTTATTAATTGGAAAAGCTTTTGATGGACTGCTAGAAAAGAGAATTTAAAAAAATTGGAAATGAACCATATGCATGCTCATATATGCACATACACAGGAGTATTTCAACAAAACTACAAATTGAATCTTAAAACCCAAGTGCTTAATTGACATATAGTCTACTTGAATACAAATTGAGGGAATGCAATTACCAGAATTCTAGCTTCAAAAAACTGTCTATCCAAATGTTAAGCATATACTCTCACTTCTTTATATTTTTTACACTAGCCTTTTTGTTTGAATCAAATAATATGAGCAGAAAGATGGAAATAAATTATTTTTTCTTTTTGATTGAAAATAGTAATCTTGCTTTTTTAAAATTACTTAAAGTAATATTGCATACAGATTCATGTAAGCCATTTCTCTAAGGCTTTACAAAGTATATTTTGTATGTGTAAGGATAAAGTAAACTTAATATATGCATTTACTCAAAACTATGATTATTACATGGAATTTTATAAGTTTATGAAAAAGTACCCAAAAGCCTACCTACTATTTCTTAGCATTTTGACCTGAAAGGCTTTTCAATGTTATAAATTGGTCAGATAAACACTTCGATTTGCTGGGAAGTAGAAGTTCTGATGAAGTCCATAATGACAACAGTATATCTGTTTTGTTTGCATAAATAAAAATCTTTAATATATACCTGTCTAGCAAAGATATCTTGAGATATTATTGGATATGCATCAAGTGATCTGGTCCCAGATTCACACAAGTATTCATTGAACACTTATTATCTACCAGACACTTTTCTAAGCAATAGGGATACATTTGTGAGCAAAACAATCAAAAATCTTTGTCCACATTTGAAGATGATAAAGTGCCAAGGCAGAGGTGGGGAACAAAAAGGAGTTAGGGATTGGACAAGATGGGGAAGCAGTTTGGGGATTTCCATTTTAAGAAGAGTAGGCATATCTGACCCCTTGAGAAGTTATTATTGGGCAAGGACTTGAAGGTGATGAGGTGTATAGAGGAAAAATCTGGTGCAAACTTCCTGTGATAGGAACATGCCTGGCATATTAAAGGGACAGTAAAGAGTGGTTAAAGGAGAATGGGGGATGAGAGAAGAGCCAAAGGAAGATGAAGAGAGAATGGGATACCAGATTCTATAGCGTCTTGTAGGTAGCTGCATTCTAAATGAAATGGGGAGCATATTGCAGAGTTTTAGAAAAAGAGTGACATGATTTGACTTACATTTTAAAAGAGTCACTCTGGCTGCTGTTGGAGAATTGGGTGGAAGAAAGAAGGCTCATTAAAGACAATTACTCTTAATCTGGATAAAATATGATGGGAGCTTGAAAGAGGGTAGAATCAGTGGAGAGATGACAGGGGTTAGTTTGTGGATATATTTTGATAAAACTTGAAGAATTGAGCAATTGGAGTTGTTGAGGAAAAGGAAGCTTTAAGGATGATATCAAGACTTTTGTCCTTGCACCCTGGAAAGATGTGGTTGTCATTTACTCCCTTTGGGAAGATTTGCTTTCAGTTGCTATGTGACAAAAGTTAATTTAATACACAGGAGAAAGATTCTTCTTTGGAGCTAATCATTAAAAATCTATTGATTCAGGCTCAACTAATTCAGAATTTTTGATGACTATCAGGGTTAGACTAGCCGAAGGGTTTCCTTTGTATCAACTATAAGCTACAAATTTTTAGGAAGGGAAGAAGCAAACATTAACTTGGGGAAAAAAGGTCTTTTTATGTTTTAGAAGTATCCCTTTTTACAGGAAGATTTTGTATAAGTAGAAATCCTTAGAGAAAGGCTCTGTGAAACCCGAGCTTGGCAACACATATTTTTGTGTAACTGTGAACAGCTGCTTTGCCTGAGTCAGCCATGAAGCTAATCTGCCTCTCACAAAGTCTAATACATACATGGGCAGACTAAATTATTTAAAAATGTTCAGCCTTCCTAGTAATCAGAGTCATGTAAATTTAATCAATAGTGAGATTCTATATGACATCCATCAAATTAATAAAAGTTTAAATTGTTCAAAAGAACATCTGATTTTCAGATTTAAGAAGAACTGAGTGCATATATTTGTCTGCCCTCTTAGCCAAATTCCACAGAAATAGAGTTGAGCTACACACACAGGAATATATAATGGTAATAACAAGGAAAGTGAGTATGATAAGCAGATAAGAGATTTTACAAACTTCCATAGGATGAATTGAAGATGGGATTATTTTTTTAAAATATACCCAAACAAAGGAAGCAAAATCTTGGAATTTGCACATGAGAAGGCTTCATCAAAGGTGAAAGCCACCATTTCCATCAATGCCCTGGAGAGAAGCCAACCATGTAGTCAGCAGATCTGTAGAGCAATCATGAGTTGTGGAGCCGAAATCAGTATAATTAGTAGTAAGGCTGTCTACAGAACAGCTGGACGATCCCTGCCCACACCATAAGCCTGCATACATACAGAATGCTGGACTGAGGGCATTTGACTTCTCATAGAAACTAGAGAACTCTTGTCCAAAGAAAGTATGACAATACTGGGGATGCGGTAAGAGGGAATGTGAATAAATTGAAAATAAAGTCACATTATTTATTGAGAAATAGTACCCACTAATGGCATCATTTAACCTAATGGTTATCAAACTTTATTATTTATTAAAAAAACAGTGGAGATCAAAGGTTCTCCAACTTAAGTATTCATAAGATTACCAGAGATCAAATTAAACAGTTATTCTAAACTGCAGAATGCCTGATAGAAGGTTTACAGTGGGACCTAGGAATATGCATTTGGAACAAATACTATCTAGATGACTATGTTGTAAGTGATGGAGAATAGAGTAAAAGGGCAAAAAAAAATTGGAAAAAACATTAGGCATATTTTGTGTGCTCTCTGGTACTAACACCTGCATTCTCATCATTCTCTTTTTATGAAAGGCCTTCCCTACTCCTTCATGTTTATTCTTCTCCTACTTATACAGCAAAACCCAACTAAAAGCTTTCACCTGCCCCCATTGAAATCTCTCTCCTCTAAATGCCTCTATGACTTCCTTTCTTTCCACTCATGGCAACTATGCACTCTTTTGATATGCTTGCATCATATCATTAAAATTTTATTGATGCATTTCATTACTACTAATATACTCCCCATGTGTCTCTTGTCTCACTAAATAGTGTGTAGCTTAGCCAGGTTCTTGGGTTATATTAACTAAACCAATATTTACTGATAGATGATGGCTTTATCATTTTTATTGACTAAATTGATACTTCACTCTTTCCATAATTTCTATAATATCACTCCACTTGGGGAAAAAAAGAGGGAAAGAGGAAGGAAAAAGAAAGCAAATGTAAGAAGCAAATTCCAGAACCATGTCAAAATTTTAAAATACATAATTTTTAACTTTTCAAAATATAATCATTTTATGAATTTCAAGTTAACAAGTAGAGATGTTAAAATGTAAATCGTTGGAACCCAAGAGACTATATCGGTCCACATGTTTTTCCAAAGTATCTATTATATACATACATGCAGGACATTATCTGTGCCCCAAAGGAATTTATAATCTGCGAAATAAAGATCAAAAGAAAGATCTAGCATTAAATATACCAATTAGAGTTTAGAAATCTACAGAAAAAGCACTAAATAGAATCTTAAAATGCCTGAATTATTAGATTTTTCCATAATCATAATGATCTTGAATTTGAAAATAATGTGTTACTTTTAATTTTAAAATACATGTACTAATTAAATTGCAAAAGCAAAACACACTCATGTTAACAGAGACACTGAAGACTAATAAGTACAAGTGTTCCCCAAATTCTCCATCCTTTTCCACTCATTACACTCCTCTTCCCAGGCCAAACTACTATTAATAGTTTATGTAAAGTTTGGAAAATTGATGCCTCCCAATTTGTTCTTTTTGTTTAAGATTGCTTTGGCTATACGGGGTTTTCTCTGGTTCCATACAAAGCATAGAATTTTTCTAGATCTTTGAGAAATGATGTTGGTATTTTAACAGGGATTGCACTGAATCTATAGATCACTTTGGGTAGTATAGACATTTTAACAATGTTGATTCTGCCAACCCATGAGCATGGTATGCTTTTCCATCTGTTTACGTCCTCTGCTATTTCTTCCTCATGGTTTCATAGTTCTCCCTGTAGAGGTCTTTTGCCTCCTTAGGTAAATATATTTCTAGGTACTTTATTTTCTTTGCTGCTATTGTGAAAGGTATTCAATCTTTGATTTGGTTCTCAGCTTGACTGTTGTAGGCATATATGAATACTACTGATTTCTGTACATGATTTTATAACCTGAGACTTTGCTGAATTCATTTATCAATTCCAGTAGTCTCTTGGCAGAATCTTTCAAAACAGCATGGTACTGGCACAAGGACAGAAACACAGACCAATGGATCAGAACAGAGAACGCAGATACAAAACCATCCTCATATAGCCATCTGATCTTTGACAAAGCAGACAAAAACACATACTGGGGAAAAGAGTCCTTATTCAATAAATGGTGCTAGGAAAATTGGATAGCCACATGTAGAAGACTGAAACAGTACCCTCACGTCTCCCCATTCACAAAAATCAACTCACGATGGATAACAGACTTAAACCTAAGGCATGAAACCATGAGAATTCCAGAAGAAAATGTTGGAAAAACTCTTACAGACATTGGCCTACGCAAAGAATCTATGAAGAAGACCCCAAAGCAATCACAGCAACAACAAAAATAAATAAATGAGACCTGATCAAATTAAAAAGCTTCTGCACAGCCAAGAAAACTATCATTAGAGTGAATAGACAACCTACAGAATGGGAGAAAATATTTGCTTTCTACGTATCTGATAAAATGCTAATAACAAGAATCTACACAGAACTCAAGCAAATCAGCAAGAAAAAAAAAACTCATTAAAAAGTGGCAAAAGACATGAACAGAAGCTTTTCAAAAGAAGAAATGATAATGACCAATGAACATATGAAAAAAAAGGTTCAATGTCACTAATATCAGGAAAATGCAAGTCAAAACCACAATGAGATATCAGCTAACTCCAGTGAGAATGGCTTTTATCCAAAAATCCCAAAACAATAGATGCTGGTGTGGATACGGAGAGAAAGGAACACTTATACACAGTTGGTGGGACTGCAAACTAGTGCAACCTGTATGGAAAACAGTATGAAATTTCTCAAACAACTAAAAGAAGACCTACCATTTGCTCTAGCAATCTCTTTACTGGGTATTTACCCAAAGGAAAAAAAGTCATTTTTTTCAAAAAGACACTGGCACTTTAATAAGCAGTTTATATAAGCAGCACAATTCACAATTGCAAAGATGTATAATCAACCCAAATGCCCTTAAGTTCATGAGTGGATCAATAAAATATGGTATATGTATGTCATGGAGTACCACTCAGCCATAAAAAATGAATTAATACCTTTTTTTTAACAATCTAGGTGGAATTGGAGATCATTCTCCTAAGCAAAATATTGCAAAAATGGAAAAACAAACACCACATGTACTCACTATTAAATTAGAACTAACCAGTCAGCAGTCATGTGCACATACGGAAATAAAAACAGAAATCAAGCATGTGGGAGGGGGGAGAAGGGTGAAATCATACCTAACAGGTACAATGTACACTATCTGAGTGATGGACACACTTATAGACCTGACCCAAGCAATACAAAAGCAATTCATGTAATCAAAACATTTTTACCCCTGTAATATTCTGAAATAAAAAGAAAAGAGTAACGTAAACGCACAAACAAAAATAGAAAGTGGGCATTTTTCTATTCAGTTTTTATCAGGCACACTGTGGCTTTTTCAGATTGAGGTTACGAGGAGTTATCTAGGGGTGTGTGTATATGTGTGTGTGCACATACAGAGGTACGGAAGACTCCACACTGATTCTAGGGTTAACTTGGCTCTGCCTAAGGATCCTCTCTCCATCTCCACCTGCAGTAGCACCTGAGAAATTTATTACTTGCTTATATTTGATCTGAGGAATCACCAGCAATTTGGTTCATAAAAACCATCTTGTTACTCAACGAGGATGAAAAGGCGGAGTAGCATATAAATCAGCAGATGGTCCAAGAATTTACCCCATGATTTTTTGAAGCAAAACTGAATATTCTCCCAAGCTGACCTCATTCTGTCTTAGTTTTATTTCTTCAGCAGAACTAGACTGTCATCTTGTTGTGGTTATGACTATGTTTTCTTTTCCCACTATTGTATCTCCATTGCCTGCAACATAGAAAGTGCTCAATATAGATTTGTGGTGGTGCTACTGGTGTTTTGTTGTTATTTTCAGTAACCTTCTTATCCACCAGACCTACTGCAGAAATCACAAAAAAGCTGCACATGAGATTACTTTGGCTGGATCCATGAGATAAACAGATGTTCCTGCCAGACAATTCACTCCACATTAACACAAAACCAGTGGAGAAAGAAAGATGACATGTTTCATTAAGTTGTGGAAGACTGCCCTTGTATTCATCAATTTATATTTTTCTAAAATTGTCTGCTGACTAATGTGTAGAGATGATCATAATAAGTATTAATAGCCTCCAGCAGTTCATTTTTCCCATCACGGTCATCCTTTCATTCTCATTCCAATTTCAATCATGACACACAGATGGAGTATGTAAGGATGAGACAGGCTGGAGATTTACAGTCAATGCACCTCCCACCAATTAGGAGGAATTACCCAAACAGCTCCCATCTAAGTAGATTGAAATCTAGATCTATTTACCCTAAAAGTAAAAATTTGTATAAAATAAAAACAGTTCTATTTTTCTTTTAAGATCAATCAAGTTAGTATCTTGCATTTTTATTCAGAAAGTAGTACTAGGAACAGATTATTCTGCTTCTTTCCATGGACGAAGGGTACCCTAGCATTCAGATATTTCACTCTTAATTTGACAGAAGAAACTTGAAAAACCATAAGAAAAAAGCATTTTTTAAGGGCTGGGAGGGTACAACCTTACAGTTCAATGTGTACTGACAAATAGTTGGTAGGAATGTAGGTGAATACCTTTAAAAATGATTTAAGCTGAGTTTAAAAAGTTCAGAAAATATACATTAGTAAGTTTTTAAACAAGTGGAAAACAGATACATTTGCTAGTAGTTATAATAGTCTACTCTTCTTCTGGTATTATCACCCCATTTCTCTTCTGAAAATCATCTGTTGTTCTTTGAATATGTGCTCCAAAATTCACGTGTAGAAAACGTAATCCCCAGCACAACCGTGTTGACAGGTGGGATCTTTAAGAGGTGATTAGGTCATCAGGGCAGTGCTGAAATTGTACTATCTACATAGATATCTACTGTCTAACTATCAATTACA
The DNA here is from genome assembly GCA_963574885.1 of Lepilemur ruficaudatus. NCBI lineage: Eukaryota > Metazoa > Chordata > Mammalia > Primates > Lepilemuridae > Lepilemur > Lepilemur ruficaudatus. The sequence goes on along the minus strand of CAUYRT010082771.1, from coordinate 11,465 downwards.
TCCTGGGGGCAATAACTGAAATTGTACTATCTTCTAGCCACGTGATATTATCCTGGGAGTGGGTTAGTTACCACAGGAGTAGATTACTGATAAACTGATGACTTTTATTATCCTGACTAAAAGGATTAATTTGACAGCCTTTCTCTCTTACTTCCTCTTATTCTGTCTCTCCCTTCTGTCTTTAGCCAGGAGATGGCACAGCAAGAAGATCCTTATCAGATGCCAGTACCTTCATACGGAACTTCACAGCCTCCAGAACTGTGAGACATAATTTTTTTCTTTATAAATTACTCAGTGTGTGATAGAGTTTTATAGCAACACGAAACAGACAAAGACAACATCCCTCCATATCTCCTAATTCTTGTGATGCTAGTGGAGATGCTTCCAAACATAACTCCAAAGATGAGGATATGATTTTCCCAGGCCAATCAGAGTAACACACCCCTCTGACCAGAGCCATTCATTACTTCATGCTTGGTTATGACCAAATTATAGCTCAATGAAACTCAGTTCCAGTACTTTTTTGGAGCTCTTAGTAGAGGAAACTGAGCTGCTGGGAACAGATAATAAACTTGGAGTAACTGTCAAACATATTGCAAAATAGAGACAATATGAAAGTGGATTAAAATAAAGAAGAGTAAAGCAAAGATTGAACGATAAATAATTAGGAATTTTATTGAACCCCTGTATGCAGCCACACTTTTAATTAAAAATTTAAGACTTTTTTTAAAAAAAGTATTTTGTTTTTAAATTTTATTTTCTGAATAATATCATGTACAAATATATATATTACAAATATATATTTTTTCAAATAATATAGATAATATGGAGTCTCCAGAGACATCCCAACCTATTTCTCCCTCCAAATTATAAGCTGCCAAACAGCCAGTGAAAGAGCTGAGAGGTCAAATAAGATGACTGACCATTTCCTTCTAATTTAGCAATTTAGAAAATTTCAGTGGTGACCTTGAGATAACCAGTATTAGTAGATTAGTAGGGGAGCCAGAGCTTGATTGGAATAGATTTAATAGCAATTAAGAGAAAAGAAATTGAGACAGAGATTATGGACTTTTGTTGAGGTTTGTTGTGAGGGTAACAAACAAATGGTGTGGTGGCTGGTAGGTAAAGCAGGTTCAATAACAATCACTTTTTAAATGTTTCCTACCATGTATGACTGAAATTGTACTCTCTATCTGGCCACAGATGATTGCCCAAGAATAAGTCACCGACCCAAGGTTAGTCAATGTCTAGATTAGCAAGGGCAAATAATAATCTGGCACGAAAAAACTGATCTAAAAAGATAATGGCAGATAATTAAACCAATCTTAGAGTCTTTCTAGAAGAGTTTCAATCAGAAACATTGAACAGAAATAGTGGAGATGCTGGAAGAAAGAGAAGACGCTCAAGAACCAATCCAGTCAATCAGAACCAGATAATGTAACTTAGTGATTTTTAACAGCAGCTCACAGTGACTAGAAGCATCAACAAAATCCTATTACGCCAAGTAGACTAAGCTATCTCAGTCACCTACCAATGGTGAATTCTAAAGAACCACTCATATTTTGTGTGGCTAAACTTCAAATTCCTTATTTTTTTAACTTAACATTTTACAAAACACATAGACTCCACCAATAGTCTCCTGTAATTGGTAAATAAATTCAGCAAAGTCTCAGGATATACAATCAATGGCCATACATCAATAGCATTGCCATATACTTATAACAGTCAGCTGAAAGTAAAAATCAAAGAATTAATACCATTCACAATAGTGACAAAGAAAATAAAATATGTAGGCATATACTTAACCACAGAGGTGAAAGATCTCTACAAGGAGAACTATGGATGTCTGAGGAAAGAAATTGCAGAGGATACAAACAAATGGAAAAACATAGCCCTCTCGTGGATAGGTATAATCAACATTGTTAAAATGTCCATACTACCCAAAGTGTTTTACAAATTCAATGCAATCCCCAGAGAACTCAGATATAAAACCATCTCCCTACAATTAACTGATCTTTGACAAAGCAGACAGCAATGTATACTGGGGAAAAGATGTCCTATTCAATAGATGGTGCTGGGAAAGTTGGACAGCCACATGCAGAAGAATGAAATAGGACCCCTACCTCTCACCACTCACAAACATTAATTCAAGATGGATAAAAGACTTACATCTAAGGAATGAAAGCATAAGAATTCTAGAGGAAAATGTAGGAAAAACTCTTCTAGATATTGGCCTGGGCAGAGAATTTATGAAAAAGACCCAATGGCAAGCATGGCAACAACAAAAATTAATGAATGAGATTTGATTAAACTAAAAAGCTTCTGCAGAGCTAAGGAAACAATCAACAGAGCAAATAGCCAACGTACAGAATGGGAGAAAATATTCACAATCTACACATCCAATAAAAGCTTAATAACCACAATTTACAAAGAACTCAAGCAAATTAGCAAGGAAAAAAAAACCAAACAGCCATATTAAAAAGTGAGCAAAAGACATAAACATAATCTTCTCAAAAGAAGAAAGACAAATGGCAAATAAGCATATGAAAACATACTAAAAACCAAAATGGAATATCACCTTACCTCAGCTAGAATGACATTTATCAAAAAGTCCAAAAACAATAGATGCCAGTGTAGATACAGAAAGAAAGGAATGCTTATACACTGTTGGTGGGACTGCAAATTAGTACAACCTCTATGGAAAACAGTATTGAGATTCCTCAAAGAACTAAAAGTAGACCTACCATTCGATCCGACAATCCCACCATTGGGTATTTACCCAAAGGAAAAAAAGAGTTTTCATCGAAAACGCTCCTGCACTCAAATATTTGTAGCACAATTCACAATTGCAAAGATGTAGAATCAACCCAAATGCCCATCAATTCATGAGTGGATTAATAATATATGGTATATGTATACCATAGAGTATACTCAGCCATAAAAAAAGATTAATTAATATTTTTTGCAACAATATGGATGGAAACTGGAGGCCATTCTCCTAAGTGAAGCGTCTCAAGAACAGAGAAACAAACACCACATGTACTCACTATTAAACTGGAAGTAACTGATGATCACACATGTACACAGAGGGAAATAAACTCAGTGGAAAGCAACCAGACAGGAGTGGGGAGAAGGGGAGTATCCCTCCTAATGGGTACTATGAACATTATTTGGGTGAGGGGCACACATTAGCTGGGGTTCAATCATTACAAAAGAGATTCATGTAAGCTAAATCATTTGTATCTCTTTAATTTTTTGATATTAAAAAAAGGCAGTGCATTCACATGGTGAAAAATTCCAAAGGTACAAGAAAATTTGTAATAAAACATCTCCCTGCTGTCCCTACCCCCAAGTACCTGAGTTGTTACTCTGAGGCAACAACTATTATCAGTGGTCTGCATATACTTCTGGAGTAATTTTGTGCACCTATAAACCAATATATGTATACATGTATGTGTGAGTTATATGTGAGTGCATGTATGTGCCCATACATACACAGTTTTATCAATAAATCATAGAAATAAATTTATGTTATACATAAAGAACTTCCTCTTTTTTTTCTATGGCAGTGGATACAGTCTGATCCTAATGGACATTGCGTTATTTCTCATCTTTGAGTTTTACAAAGAAAATTGCAATGATCTTGTGCTCCAGGCATTTTGCATACACAAAGTTTATCTGAATAATTTATTTCAGATGTGAAATTCCTGGGTTAAATGACATATTTATGATTCTAATAGATGTTGCCAAATGGCTTTCCACAGAGGTTGTGACAAGTTACATTTCTATGGAAGTTTATGTTTCCCCACATCTTAGAAAACACAGTTCATAATCAAACATCATTTTCAAATATTTACCAATCAAAGAATAAAATGGCATTTCCATATAGTTTTAAATCCATTCTTTTCTTATAAGTGAGGCTAGGTATCTTTGTGTATAAACAGCTGTTTCCATTTTCTTTTCTACAAAATGTTTTTTCATTTCTTCATTGGGTTGTAGGTTTTTTTCTTATCAAGTGTAGGAGCTTTTCTTATAATAGAGAAATTGGTTCTTTGCCTACAAATTACTTTTTATGAGCTTTTACTGTATTTTTATTTCTTCATGGTATATATACATATATATATATTTAAATTTCAGAATATTATAGGGGTACAAACATTTTGGTTACATACAATGCCTTTGCCTCACCCAAGCCAGGGCTGCAAGTATGCCCTTCCCCCATATAGTGTGTTCCACATCCATAACTTGTGACTTTACCCACCTCCAGCCCCTCCTCCCACCTGACCAACATCCAATGAATGTTACTATCATGTGAGCACCTTAGTATCTATCAATTAGTACAAATTTGATGGCGAGAACATTGTGGTGCTTGTTTTTTGTTTCTTGTGGATGGGCTCAAGCTCTATCCAGAATAATATAAGAGGTGCTAGTTTGCCATTATTTTTTGTAGTTGAGTAGTATTCCGTGGTATACATATACCACATTTTATTAATCCACTCATGTATTGATGGGCACTTGGGTTGTTTCCACATCTTTGCAACTATGAATTGTGCTGCTATAAACATTCGAGTGCACATGTCTTTATTATAGAATGTTTTTTTTTTCCTTTGGGTAGATGCCCAATAGTAGGATTGCTGGATCAAATGGTATTTTTACTTTTAGTTCTTACTAGAATTTGTGGAGTTGGAGGGCAGGCTCACCCAACCTAACCCCAGCCAGCCTCATCCCCCTACCTGCTTCTGCTGTGGTGGTGAATAAAGGACTCAACTAGAAGTACCAGGGCCCCACCCACCACCAGGAACTTTAGAGGACTTCCCCAGAGGAACTAGAGCTAGTCACAGGATCTAAAAAAACAGTGCAGGTTGTTCCTTCCAGCAAGCAACACCTTCTGACAGGGAGGTCCATTTCCACACCCATTACTGCATTTACTGACTCAATCATAGAGGGTGTGATTGATTCTCATCCACAAGCACCACTTACTGAATCAGAGATTAAAGTGGGCATGTCATTATTTAAACAAAAGAAAATCCAAAAGTAAGAAGCAATATCTTCTCCAGATGAGAAAGAAATAGCAAAAGATCTCTGGAAGTATGAAGAATCAGAGCAAAAGGTCACCCCCAAAAGGGAACCCAGCTCCTGGTACCAATGGGTACCAGCCAAAAGCAGAATATGGGGAATTGGGGCCCTATTCTCATAATTCTCAAATGGAATAATGCCCAGCCTAGAATTTTGTATCCTGCAAAACTAAGTTTCATATATGAGGGGGAAATAAAGTCATTCTCAGGCAAGCAAGCACTGACGGAATTTGTCAAGACAAAATCTGCCCTGTCGGAAGTACTCAGAACTGCATTATTCATGGATCAGCACAATAAACACTTACCAATATAAAATTACCCAAAAGCTAAAGGTTGAAGGCCAGATACCACAATGGTTTAAGAGATAAAACAAAGCAACCAAGTTCAACCCAAGTTCAACCCAACAGGATGAACAGAAATACACCCTTCTTATCAATTCTTTCAATAAATGTGAATGGCTTGAACTGCCCACTGAAGAGACATTGGCTGGCTGAATTTTATACAATTTTTGTGAAGTGCACATATAACAAACAAAAGGGCCAGTCTGATTTATAGAACTATTAAAATACTAAGTCATAAAAATTAGTAATGTGTAGAAATGGGGCACATTTCACTCTACTAGGCTACATTCAGGATGTGTCAGATGAGATAATACTATTTAAAAAGAAATGTGACTCAGGACTATAAAACTTAAGCCTATTATTAGGTCAACCCAACCACAAAAGGTTAAAGTATTCACCAACTAAGAATTGCATACATTTATGCTCTCATAGCAGTGATCCTCAACCAGGGGTGACCCTCCACGCCTCAACCCAGAGAACACTTCACAATGTCTGGAGATGTTTCTGGTTGTTACAACTGGAAGGAGGTACTGCTGGGTAGAGGGCACTCTGCCCATACTACTGGGCACTACTGGGTAGGCATCTAGTGGGTAGAGGCCAGAGATGCTACTAAACATCCTACAATCAGAGGACAGTACTCCACAGCAAAGACTTATTCACTTATTCACCCCTAGTGTCATAGTTGAGAAATCCTGCTTTACAGGAATTGTCAATTAGTTGTAGTTTGTGATATTGGGCAATACTCTCATTAATTGAAAAGACATTTTCATTACTTTGATTTTAACTGGAAAAACTACATTTTAGTTGGATTATTACCGTGCTGAAATATTAATTACTTGGTGTTGTAATAAAAATAACACTATAAATAATTGAGTGGTTAATTTCTAAGAAGTTAGGAAGTTACCAAAACCCTTACAGCTGGTATTTACTATTTCATGCTGCAATTTGCTAATACTACAACATAACTTCTGGTAAAACTCAAATTATGAAGAAATTTTACAATGAAATTTGATATGAGCATTTCATCTTTATTACTTTTCCCACATTAAGCCCATTTTCTTTTGAGGTGAAATATTAGTTGTAAATTAACTGAGTAGTGATTATTTAGGTACTCTCATTTATTGGAAACAATTTAAGATTTATAGAGTGACTTTCTGTAATTGTTAACAAAAATATCATTTTGTATTGCTCAGAATTTAAAATGAACATAAATCAAAAGAATTACTTCATAAGAAAATTCTGGTCCTTCAAAGTAACAAAAATAACTAAATAATATATAATTTCCTGTTCTCTTAATACATTGCAAGTTTTAAATCTGTTTACTTCTAAGTATTCTATACTTGAACAAATAGAGCTTTAAAATGATTTGAATACATTTTAGTTAATTCTTACAACTATAAGCTTAAATTCATTGAATGAAATACCACCCTTAATTACTAGGAAATACATGGTAAATTATAAACATATCAACAATAATGCTTAACACATACCCAATATTGAGGTTTCTGCTAAAGGTTGTGTTTTCATATGCTTCATGTTTTGGCAAGAAACATAGTGCCTGGTTCAAATACACTGAAGCTCTGTCAAATATAGTGAACTGAAAATGAATAAAAAGATGTATGTTTTCAGCTAGTATGCATAGAAATTGGGTATTATATAACTCACCTGTGATTTTATACTTTAAATCATTCAGATTTGAAGTCTACTCAACATTTACCTCTGTGAATAATTGTCTTAAAAAATCATCTCCTTTGTTATCATAAATATCATCTCCTCATGCCTATCTAAAAATCATGGATCCATCGGAAAACGTAAAGGAAATATCATTACCCAACTGTGTTTTTATGCAATAACTGCTATATTCACATACAGATTAATTCACTGGGCTATTAACCATTTTATTTCATTCAAGGATCTTTACAAATCACCTTTATTCACTATGTAAATTCATATTTGTTTCTAAAAATGTGATGTGTCCAAGGTAGTGGCCTTATAAATATTTTTATATGTTGAAGACTGATTATGATTCACTGACATCTTAATGTAAATGAAGAAAATATGAGAAAGAAATTTACATTTCATTTACTTTGCTTGATTTTATTGGTGGAAGAATAAGCTGACAAAAAATTATTATGGAAAAGAAATTCAATACTGCTATTACCCATGTAGATCTACATCCATCCTTCTCTTATATATATAATAGTAATATGACAATTATAAATTATTTTTTCAGTATCCCCAAAGTGTATACTTTTCTTTTTCTCACCTGAATATCACTATTTAAATTTTCTGCTAAAGGAAAATTCAGTTCCACATCTCTAACTTTTCTTTTTGCTTATCTGAAAAAAAATAGTGATAGTCATGGAATTGGTTATGATGGTTCCCTAGAACTGGAAAATTGGTGGGCATTAGGATATTTTAATATGTGAAACATTTATAAACAAAATATCCAGGAAGGGGCTCTTATTATCTTTTTGGTACAACTTTGCACCTCGGTGGTCTCATTCTGTCCATCCTATTCCTGGCCTTCCACAAGATTCTAACGGGACTCTCCAAAGTTCTGTCCCTGGCCTTTCTCTTCTCCCTCCAACCCCAAACTTAAAGATGCTGTATTCCCTTACCCGGGTCTCCTTCTCTCCAATTCTCTCTTGTCCATAAGAAATTTCCTATGCTTAAGAGTTACTATGTCTTGTCCTCTAGGAAATATATTCACATTTTAGAAAAATTTTGGGGAGGCACAATATTAACCCAAAGAAATGTGTGACTCCCACATTGGTAATTTCAGACTCTAGTGTTTGACTAGGTTGAGAAATTTAAGAAACTCAGGATTTACAATACCTTATAGGGACCTGTCAACTTTTATAGGTATGTGTCACAATATTTCCTGACAACACATGTCTGTCTAAGACTGTGTCTACCTCATGATTCTGCCTTCTAATGAAAACCTTTTGGAACCTTTTGCATTTAAATCATACTTAATTTTTACTAAATCTCTCTCAGTAGGATTGATACTCATATTTTATACTATATTTCCTGGCTAAAATACATAGGCTCCTCCTAAATCCCAAGTTCCACAATAGCTCTGCCCTTAAATTCATTTGTTAATTCCCAGTGTTGTAACTTTTGTAGATGGGACCTTCATGAAGTGATTAGGTTTAGATGAGATCATGAGAGTTGGGTGCTTGTAATGGGATTAGTGCCAATCTAACAAGAGACACCAAAGAGTTTGCACTTTCTCCTCTCTCTCTCTCTCTCTCTCTCTCTCTCTCTCTCTCTCTCTCTCTCTCTCTCTCTCCCCCCCTCCCTCTCTTCCTCCCTTATAAGAACATAGTGAATAAGTAATTGTCTACTTTCCCAGAGAGCTTTCACTGGGAAACTGAATCAGCAGGCACCTTAATCATGGACTTTTCAGTCTCTAGAACTGTGAGATATAAATTCTCATTGTTTAAGCCACCCAGTCTGTGATATTTTGTTATGTTATGCCAAGCTGACAAATACACACAAATAAATATGGGAAAAAAAAGAAAATGAACTGAACTCCTTTATTGTTATCGTAATGACAATAATGATAATAAAATACAAAATTGGCCATAAGAACACCACCCAAACAAATGACCTGCTTTGTTTTTGAGTCTTCTTTACCAAATTAGGTTCTGTTTTTTTTTAGAGTGTGACCCAGAAATTGACATTTAATTAATTAATTAATTGTTGAAAGGGTATCAAATATACTGGAATATACAGAGTTGAACACAACAAACATCTCTTTATCCACCACCTGGGGTTATAAATCTGAATTTTTTTCATTGGTTAGAGGATTTGTTTATGTTATTTTGATCTGTTTTATTTCTATTTAATCTGGAATGAAACCTTACAGTGACAGTTCAGCATATGTGAGACCCTGTCTTATTCCACTTTCCTCTCCAGCCCCTACAAATAACTACCATCCTGAATCATCTTTGGGGACCATATCTTACATGTCTACATTCAATAAAATATATAGCATATCTTTATACATGTTTAATATGTTCTCAAATTTTATATCAAATCACAAATGTATGTAGCGCTTTTCAACTTCTTTTTTGTTCAATATGAGGTTATGGAGACTGTCTTCAGTGTTGATATACATATAAATAACTCAAGTCTAATTATTTTAATTGTTGTAGAATGACATTTGCATGTTTAACAAGTCCAATGAGTAATTTTTATGCAGAGTAAACTTAGAATATAGGAAGACAATGATTCAGGACCAAAGTCGTGAGAAGCCAGAGAACAACATGGAAATCTGTAGACCCCAGCATCAGGGAAAATGGGTACCACTGTCACTGCACATGTGCACAGTTGAGAAGAATTTATCCTCAGCTGAGCACTATCTACATGGAAAGCACATTGAGAGGCTTTTTTTCTTTTCACAAGTAAGAAACCGCTTTTAGGGTACGCCAATTCCAAGGCATATCCTAACTATTGGCATTATTGTTTGAAGCTCCAGGGCAGATTTTGAGAAGACCCATAAGAACATTGGTTGGACTTCTTGAGGTGAAATAATATATTGATTACTATCTTTCAAAAATACTTTTTATACCTACATATTTTCAATTCTTCTATAATTATTATTTGTTGTGTGTAGATGGAAATAACAAAAATCACTACTTAGCTCATCTTTTTCAAGTTATTTAAAGGTTCTTAAAGGTAAAAAAAATGAGTAAGATACAAATTTAAATCTTTGAGCCTATTTAAATGCATTGAGAAAATAAAGGGAAAAAATTAAACACATCCTTATGTGCTTATGCTTGAAGAAACAGTTTTTAATAACAAGTTCTCTAATAATATCTTTAAAACCTCAATGTGTATTTACTTAAATCATTACTTAAGTTTCCAAATTCCATCAAATCACATTCTATGCTACTAGTCACCATGTGACTTAAAACACAAAATACTGTCAAATAAGAATATTTTTCTTAGTTGATGGCATGTATTCTATAGCTCATCCATTGAATGTTGGACTTAAAATCCCCAATGTAGGATCTTCTAAACTATATTTTATATGCTCATTTACTAGATCTCTTTAAATCGTATCTTTTCCACATAGAGTCCTATCATATCACTTCTCACAAAATGTCACTTTGGGTTTATGGTAGAAAGCCAAGGTCATAATGGTATATATATTTTTTCTATCTTTGGGATAAAAGAAACAGTGCAAATATTCAGGAACTTGTGCAACCTATGAGAAAAGAACTGTTATGCTGGTGAGTCATCAGGAAGCTCAAATCATACATCAAATTGTCCCACTCACAATTCAACATATTAGGGTGATAGTTACAGAAGAAACTGATCACCAATTTCTCAACAAACTCAGCTGTGGGCTAACAGTGCTGACAGAGATAAACTGTCTATACACATAAACATGGAAATTTATCTTAGGTGCAATGTAGTAACATTATTTACTGAATGTGTGGACATCTTGCCTTACCAATAATAAGGATCTTCAGTCATTATTTTAAGGGTTTTGGTATACGTTGATACATGGATACACAAAAAAATTTTTAAACCACTCATTATAAAAACAGTAATAAAAAGGAATTATAGGAAAAGGCATTACAAAGTGTGTTATGCAGTTAAGGAATAAATTTTGAGGGGAGCTTTTTCATATTTGTCAGGTTTGTTAGCTTTTTTAAGTTGTAATTTTTTGTGCTTTTTGTTATTAATAAACATTTATTTTTGTTTAATAATTATAATCACTAATATGATCTGCCATCATATAGGAGAAATTTCAAACTACACAAAAATTACGTGGGTTCCCTTGCCCCTCCCCTAAGTCCACACCCACCTTCCCAAGGGTGAGTATTCTTCTAGATTTTTTTTGTGCCTCTCTCTCCATATAAAGAATTTTGCTTTAGGATGTATGTCTCTGTGTGTTCTGTGTGTGTGTGTGTGTGTGTGTGTGTGTGTGTGTGTTTTGTACGTAAAGAGTTTCATGCTATAGAGTGTTGGTCTTTACCTTTCCTTTTTCACTTAAACTCTTCTTGGAGTACTTTCTCTATAAGTAGCAGAG
>CAUYRT010082770.1:0-10517 GCA_963574885.1 Lepilemur ruficaudatus | reverse complement strand
TAATTCGATCTTTAGTAAATGATCTAAATGGATCATTTTAAAGTTATTTTATTTTGATAAAATATGCATAACAAAATTTATCATTTCAACCATTTTAAGCATACAGTTCAGTGGAATTAATGTATTATATTATTTGCAATGTTGTGCAGCCATCTTCCATGTGTAACCATCATCCATCTTCAGAAATTTTTCATCATTCCATATTAATACTACTCAATAAATAATAATTTTCCATTCTCTTAATCCTCCACCATCTCATAACCAGGGGTTACTTTCTTTATCTATGAATTTGACTGCTGTAGATACCTCATATAATGGAATCATATGATATTTGTCTTTTGGAATCTGACTTATTTCACTTAGTATAGTATCTTCAAGCATGTATCAAAATTCCATTCCTTTTTAAGGCTAAATAATATTTCATTATATATATATATATACTATATTTTGTTTATCCATTTATCAGTGGATGGACATATGGTTGTTTTCATTTGTTGGTTATTGAGAAAATGCTGCTAACAATATTAGTATACACATATCTCTTGAAGTGCCTGCTTTCAATTATTTTGTGTATATTATCAGAAGTGGAATTACTGAATCAAATGGTAATTCTATGTTTAATTTTTTGAGCAACTATCATACTATTTTTCACAACAGCAGTGCTATTTTATGTTCCCTCCAGTAGTATACAAAGGTTCCAATTTCTTCACATTCAGGCCAACACTTGTTTTCTATTTGTTTGTTTTCTTTTCTTTTTCTTTTAATGTAATAGATATCACAATGAATGTAAACTGATATCTCATTCTGGTTTTAATTTGCATTTGTTTAATGATTAATGATGTTGAATATCTTTTCATATGCTTATTAGCCATTTGTATATCTTCTTTGGAAAGATGTCTTTGCAAGTTCTTTGAATAGTTAAAATACCCATTTAGAATTTGAATTGGGTTGTTTGTTTTGTGTTATTGAGTTTTAGGACTTCACTGTATATTATAGATATTAATTCCTTATCAGCTATGTGATTTGAATGTATCATCTCCCATTCTGTGGCTTGCCTTTTTATTATGTTTATAGTATCTTTTCATGAACAAAGCTTTTAATGTAGATGAAGTCAAATTTGTCTATTTTTTCTTTTGTTGCCTATGACTTGGTGCTATATCCAAGAAATTACTGCCACATCCAGTATCATAAAAAGTTTTCTTCTTGTTTTTTCCCTAAGAATGTTATAGTTTTTGCTCTTACATTTAGATCTGTGATCCATTTTGAGTTATATTTTGTATGTGTTGTAAGGTAAGGGTCCAACTTTACTCTTTTCATTTAGACATCCACTTTTCCCAACACCATTTATTGAAAATGAAACTATCCTTTTCTCATCCAAAGGTCTTGGTGCTCTTGTCAAAATTATTTTATCATATATGGGAGGTTTTCTTTCTGGGCTCTCATTTTAGTAGTTCATATGTCTGCCTTTATGCTAATACAATCCTGTTTTGATTACTGCACCTTTGTAATACATTTTGAAATCAGGAAATGTGAGATATGCATATTTGTTCTTTTTTTAAAGATTGTTTTGGCTATTTGGAGTCCTTTGAGATTCCATATGAATTTTTAGATGGACTTTTCTAATTCTGCAAAAAAATGTTATTGGAGTTATAACAGGGATCACACTGAATCTATAGATTTCTTTGGGTCATATTGATGTGTAAATAATACTAAATCTCCAATTGATGATGAGGAAATATCTTTTCATTTTTTATGTCTTCTTTTTTTCAGTGTACAAATCTTTCGCTTACTTAATTTAGTTCCTAAGTATTTTATTCTTTTTGATGCTATTTAAGTGGAATTGTTTTTTCATTTCCTTTCCAATTGTTCATTGATTCCTATGTTATAATGATAAAATTTATAAATCAGTATTAAGCTATAATTAGTGAAAATTTACAGCAATGCATTAAATAGAAACAGAAACAGAAAATTATTGGAATAAAACACTTATATTGGAAAAAGCTACCTCATCTTCCTGACTATTTGACAGATAAAATTGAAAATAAAAGATGAGAGTAAAGGAGAAAGAATCATCAGAATGATACAAAGAAGGGGCTGGCAATCTATGGTCAGTGGTTTAAATCTGATCCACTGGTTTTATAAATAAATTTTCATTGAACTATACCCAGGCTCATTTGTTTACAGAGATGCTTAGTTGAATCAGAGACTATGTGGCCCACAAAACCTAAAATATTTGCTATCCAACTATTTCTGGAAAAGGTTTTCCGACCCATGGTAGAATCAAACTATTTTTCTATATAGACAGTGGCTTGAAGAAACATAAAACTGCTTAATCTCACACCCATGAAGTCTTATTGTTGGCTGTCCAAATCTCATAAAGTAGCAGTTATTGTTATCATCAGGACTCAAACTTCGTCCACTTTCTGCTTACTTGTTCAGAACTGGTTCAAATGACCACTTCAAACTACAAGGAAGTCTGTTAAGTGGCATATTCTTAGCTGCACATTTTACACTGGAAATTGTATTAGAAATACAATTTTGATGCACTTCCAGTAAGAAAAAAGGGGAAGAAAGAATATTTGGGGCAACTTGTGATGTTTTCTTGTTGTACTACACTCCTCAAATGCTATGGACCATGGAGTACTAAAAGAGTTAATAATATATTAAATAAGAATTAATAATTATAGGAGGAAAATCAAATCATAAGAAATCTCAAATCAAAATGCACAAGATGTTTTTCTTGATTTTAATGATATAAAATAAAAAATTAATAACATTAGTCTAACTAAAAAGAATTATAAATATTTTTGAATAAATGAAACTAATCTTTTAGGTAAAACTTGGGTCAGAGATTATGACAGCACTGAATTTCATGGTCAACTAGTAGAAAAGAAAATTATAACATTTCAAACACGGATTTTAAATTGTATTCAGAAAGAAAAGTTTTAAAGGCCTTCTTATTATAACATCAAAGATGGTATAATGAAACAGGTTGTTAAATGAAACATTCAATTCATCTAATCAAATCAAATAAATTGGTAAAAATTTACAGAATAAGCATAGGGAAACAGAAAAATATGGATAAATATAAAAATTGATGTAAAAAACTTAAAAACAATAAAATTTGGAGCTTGCTGGGTTTGTTGTTGTCCCCCTCATGTTGGAAATGAACACCTGGTTTGATTTTACAGCAAGTGTACACCAGCATACTCTACCAATTGTGTATAGCCAGTGTCTGCTCTGATATGGTGGTTATTTGAATATTATGAGTATCATCAATGTGAATATCCAAATGCTAATGAAGTTTATTATGAGATACATTGTTAACATAAGGGGAACTGAATTGTCAAATATAATTGAAGTGAATTCAGTTGAACGGGAAATATTTAAACTGACTTCTTTCTTTCACTTGACCACAATCCACATATCTGTCTGAAGCATAATCTTCAGTAAGCTTAAAAGCCAAGGGTCTATTCTTTAATTTAAGAGAATTGCTTTAAAGGGCTTCCTTCTTGCCTGCTGTCCATCTCCCTCCCTCTCTCCTTTTCTTTCTTCTTTCTTCTCTGCCTCTTCCTTCCTTTTTTGTGTGGATCTCATAATAGGCACTTGTTTCTTCTATGTTTAAAATGTACAATCTGTATTTCTCATATTTTGATGCATGCATGCTAGACATTGAGATGTTACAAATGAACAATAAATATTATTAAGGTTTCCCAAATTTCCAAGAAGACTACATATATTGGGGTAATGCTGCATATCATATACTGTCAGAAAAGAGCAATACTTAAAGGCAAAGACCAGGGGGTGTAAGTATTCCTAAGTAGGGAAAGTAGAATTGGGAAGAAATAGTATAAGAATAGGCTGCTCTTTCATAAATGAAATGGGTTTTTTTTTAAGCAGGTAATTTCTTTTGGATTCAGGCTTGACCAATTGAAAGCAATTGAGCATCATAATATCAATAAATAATTAAAATTCTGCAACCCAATAGGTCTTTGATACCTTTAAACAGACATCATAAAAGGGGAAGAAAAACAGTCTGTAAAATCTAATATAACTAATCAGGAATAACAGAGAAACAAAAGTAAAAAGTATTAAAGAACAAATAGAAGCTTTTGCTACAGTCATGGAGAGACATCACGGTACAATAATTATGAGAGTATACTAAGTGAGGCTCTGTGTTGATGCATTGGAAAAGCTCCATAAACTGGATCATTTGCTAGGAAAACATAAAAAATGAAATTATTCCCATAAAAGAGAAAAACCAATAATGTATAAAATTGGAGGAAAAAAGTAGAAGAACTATTCTCTATAAAGACTCTTATCCATATTAATTTATGACTCATATCTTCCAAACTCTCACTGAAAAAATAATTTTATTAAAAGCTGAATTTATGTTTTTCAATATATATTTGAATATATTTCACATTGGTCTTGATCATTACTTATTAATATATTTAATTATAAATGTTAATATGAAAGATGTTGGTCTAAGGGTACAAAGTTTCAGTTAGGAGAAATACGTTTTTGAGATCTACTGATCAACATAGTGATGATAGTTAATATATTGTATATGGTGCATTTCAGTTTCAGAGTTTCTATTTGATTCCTTTTTATGGATATAGATTTAGTTTTCTGCTGAAATTCACTAACTTGCCATCTATTCTCTTGAACATAATCAACAAAATTTTCTCTAATTCTGTCTAATTGCTTTAGGATCTGACTCATGTGTGGGTTTGTGTCTCATCTATTTTTGTTTTGAGTTTTAGACATTTATTTCTGTCTTTGAATTTTTACATGCTAGCACTTACATATAAAGTAAGGCAGATGACCACTACAATGTGGTCCTCCTTCAGAGATGGTTCACTTGCTTTTGCCAGGCAGTTAGAAAAGCAGCAATTCTTGTCCCAATGAGAGATTGAGATTATTAGACCACATTTCCACCTCTGTAAGAACTGATCTATTTCTGATACACTTTACTTGAGTATCTCAACTGCAAGCCAAGTGTGCATACATGCATACAGGGACACACTCTTGGTGGTCCCTAAGTAATACTTTGTGTGTCTCCTACTCCATACAACTGGCTACACCTCTGCTTAGCCTTTCATCCTTTTGTTACAACTTTGAGCAAATGCCTTGAGAGAGGGAGAGCACCACATAATGTCAGTTCTCTTCTCTCTCATTTATTTTTCTCCATTGTTTTTGTGTCCGTCGCTGCCTGTTTGGGAAGTGCACACTTCATGTCTTTCTCTTTAGGACAGAGAGACAGTGAGACTGAGACTGCTGAAGTGCCTCATTTGGCTCAGTCACATGGCCCAGCCCCACACTGTAATTAGAGGATACATCATAGTGGAAAAGTGGTGGAGAATGTTTTTTTTTTCCACAATGCATTTCCTTTATTTGGGATCCTTTATACTCAAATCCTGGCTACCTTGGATGTTCTCTGAAACTTTCAGACAACTGGAGTTTTAGTCTCTTAAAAGTTGTTCCATGGTAGCCAAAAGTGGCTTTTTTGAACATGGAAATTTTTTGAGAGCCATCTTGAGGGTGTATTCTTTTTGAAAAGATTTATGTTAGCTTCTGTCATGTGCCATAACACAATTTTCAATTAATTTCTCAGTTTGGAATTACCCACATGAAGCAGGTGGTATGAATTTGAAATCCAGATCTACAAAAAGGCGTGCTTCTTTTTCTTTGATAGAATTATTTTTTTAGTCTCAATTTCATTAAAACTATAGTCTTTTCAAATATTTTGGCTTTATTTGAGGTTCTCAGTTCTTATTACCCATCTTACGTGAACCAAATATCTTATCCCTAATTTCCTATGTTCACATTAACATTCCAGACTGTGGGTAACCAAAGACCATCAGAGTCAGCAGGTCTTCACTGGTCCCCTCCAACCTACTGACCCTACCTTGCTTTTGGTTTGCTAAGTCTCGTTATATTGTTCCTTTTGGTAGGCTATTGAAATCCTTCTCATCTAAATTACATGTCATCTTGAATTATGCATGATTTATCTCTTTCTTTTAAAATATGTTCATAAATTCAATATAATTTTCTGAGAAACACTACAATCAGTTTTATATACTTTCTATAGCAATGATGCAGCCCACAAACAAATAAAAAATCAAAACAAACAGAATTTTGGTTTCGTTAGTACAATAATAAAACCTAATACTAATTAGTTTCTCAGCCTTATTCTATACGGTCCCAAACCATTCCTAATAATGTTGTATTATCTTTTAGAGCCAGAACTCAAATCCATTTTTTTTCTGTTGTAAGCATGGTATTCCAGTTGGTTTTCCCAGTTACTAGTGGCAAAGTGTCTATATCAAAGGTTCCAGAGGATTCTTAATATTTTTTTTGTCTCTGGCAGGCAAATGTTCAGTGGCTCATCTCAGCCAAGGTATCAGGGTAATGGCTTTAACTTTTAAAGCTTATTTGACAGCTGCTTAATATCTCCATCCAGAAAGTTCTCTAAGTGCTAAAGAATAGAAATGTTTATAAATGTTAAATAAAATTGATCTCTAGTTTGCAATTTCAGGGGGAATATTTTTTGAAAATTGATTTTTCTCCATTTAGAGAAAGCATTGGTCCTGCCTGACTCTATTTTTCTAGTAAGTCCCTGAATGGTTTCTGATTCAGATCACAAAGCAGTATCTGCTGAATGCCTCTGACTTTGCAAGTGTGTTCCACAACCAGTCACAATTTGATGAGTCGAATTGTTTTCCTTTGTATAAACATTTGTCTGTCTTGAAAAAAAAAGTGTTATATTTGCTTGTTTTAGGATAAGAATTTTAACAGTAGGTGCCACTAGTACTTCCACAGTATTCTGGCATAATTTTTTTTTAAAGGCATTTTAAAAAGATTCACTTTTGCAAAGAGCCAGATAACTCCTATCAGTACTCCCAGGAAAATTCACGACAATTCTATTTTTGTTATTCATTTTGCATATGGCACAACACTTACCGAAACATCTTCTCCTTTAATGCAAGCTCCCAAACTCTTCCTCACATCCAAATGACTCCTTCTACCTTTATCCCATCCTGCCTTATCTTCTGGATATATTTTATTCTCTTTAGAAAATGTTACTTTTCAGGTTTCCAGTGTAAATCTAGCTAGCATCTCTGGACTCAATTTCTTATTTTTACCCATATCTGTAATCTGCTTTAGAATAAAACAAGAGAGACATTTCTAGCAAAAACAAATGCTATTTTAGCTTGTTGGGATGTACAAGATGCTCTAAAAAATCACCAAATAATCTGTAGTATAACATACACAACACATACACAAACACACACATACAACACACATATCCTAATTTTTTAAATTCTGACCAAAACCTTCTCTGTTCAATGCAATAGTCTTATATGTTGTATAGAAAGCTTCTAATTCAAAATTAACTGCTAAAATTGTACTTATAAAATCTTTGAATTTTTGTATTTCTTATAGTTTTGCTAATCAGTGTCTTGCCTACCAAAACCATTCTTAATAAAATCCTTTATCACCAAGTGTTTACAAACATGTCATGAGTATAAATTTAGATTAGAAAGAAAAATCAATTAATTTGCCAAAATATTAACATTCTTTCCTTCTTCCAACTATACACTTAAGAATAAGGCTAATACAGTTCTTTCAAACAGATGTTCAAGTATGAATGTTTCGACCATTAAAATATGTTAAGAACATATATTTCATTTTCAGCTTGATTTTAACTTTTCAATCAAAAGTAATTTGGACACACCTACTATATAGATCGTCTTAATATTTTGTCTATCATAGAAGCCTGTCTATATATAATAATGACGGAGAGATTAATTGCATTTGCATTTCCTCTCGTTTTATTGGATTGCTATGCTGAAGCCAAACTATCAATTAAAAGTGATCTTTCTTTAAAATGCTTATAATTAGATTTTTTAAAAGTATACACTACGTAATAGACTTATGCAATTATTATTTACACTTTTCTTTCCAAACATATACAATGCTTATTTAGTTTTACATCCAATTACTCAGTAATAAAGCACATATTTGACTGACAACTTTTAGATTAATTTTGCTTATTCTGTATTACAAAACAGTAAGTTGTTATTGGAGTGTTATCTTTAAAGAAAATGAAGAATAAGGGTTTATAACACCAGGTAGAATACAGCAGTTTGTGGCAGGCTAGAAGTCCCAATGCCAACAACTAGAAAAACCTGGGTAAATATGTTTTTATAAGCATCAGAGAACTGAAAAATAACTTGGACTAGGCAATCTAAAATGCCAGAATGGGGAGCCTGTAAAGCACAGGCAGCCATATTCCCCTCTGAACCCTGGGAGTGATTTTTTTTTGATCGATTCATGACAGGAAGGAATTTTGCAGGCAAGAGGGGAACATTTGCTTGAGTTCAATTTGCACTATGTTCTGTTTCTTGATCTGTATGCCCATCAGATGCTCGCTTTTAGTTTTTGAAAATTCATTGAGCTCCACACTTATGTGTTTGAATTTCATATTTCAATTAAAAAAATTTAAAACTAAGTGAAGAATGGCATCAAAATACACAAACTAGAAGAAAATTTTGTAATTTTATGATATCTGAGAATTCATTGAGTTGAGAAATAGACCAAGGTATGATCTAACGGTGTTTGTAAATAACATTTGATTGAGTGTAATTATGACATAATTTGAATGCATTCATGAATGTCACCATTTAATTTTCTGTAATCAATTTTTTTAAAAAATATACTGTGCAGAGTGACAAGTTCAATAATTTGTAAAGATAGCTTCTTGGACCTCTTTAGATTTACTGATGAATCTAACATTATAGCATATTTAATCCAGTAGACCACAACTCTCACTAAGCATGTGACAATACAGAAAGAATGATTTGCCCTCTTCTCTCTGACGACGCTGTAGATTTAACACAACTATATTTCCTGCTGAACAGATTTTCTATTTCTTAATAGCACATTGTACTTTTCTGGCTAGAATTTTCACCTCACAATATAAGATTGCAAACACCGATATGAAGATACTGGCTTTATTTATTTGCTTTGTGTGCATGTGGAAAGAAAAATTTAATTATTTCAAAGACAATAATTACATGGAAGAGATGGCATTGTAACAGAAAAAAAAGTAAGAAGAGAACCCAGGAGTGACATGAAACCCATAGAGTATGAAGGATAAATAAAATATATCTGACTCACTTGGCTTCTAGAACAATCTGGAATATAATAAGCACTCAATAAAAACGTTTTGAGTTAATCAAATACATTTTTAACACTTCAAAATATTTTTATAAATCTTTAAATTTAAACTTCACAAAAATACAACATAAGTATCTTATGCTTTGAGAGCATCTTGCCACATCATTGTATTCCCTCAAATGCATATCTGAAACTGAGAGGCCCAGACCACAAATACAAAATTAGGAATATGTTAAACCTTAAGTGATAGGTTTTTTTCATCACAGCATTCATTATAAAATATCACTATAAAATAGAAACTGCTTAAGCATCAAAAATGAGGATAAATTAAATCAATCTATTATATACATATATACATATACTCTAGTGAATGGTATAAGCAAGATAATTTATTTCTAGGAAGTGAATGCTTTTACCTTTTTATAGATTCACATACTTATACTATCTAGATGTATTGCATAACATTAGCTAAAAGGTAGGGTTTTTGTTAGAATTTAGTTAATACAAGTCAAGTACTTATCATTGTACCAGGCACAAAATAAGTGCAGTATAAATATAGCTATACATGTGGTTTTATTTTTTGATGAACACTTACTGATATTTTTTAGGAAAATAGAATACATTATTAAAATATTTTATGCAGGTGTTCATTGATATAGAAATATTTGTGAAATAATGGTTAGTGAAAATACATGTTATAAAATTATACATTATATGATTTTAACTACATATAGAATATAGACTAGAGACTAAATAAATAGAACTAAAAGAAAAAAGAAAATTTTAATGTTCATCCTGTTTTTTTAAATTACTCTTTTTACTTTTGTCTCCCACTCTTTTCTGTGTTTTACCAAGAAATGCCACATAAATTAATTTAAATAAAAAATGGATAATCATTATGTACTCTTTTTGGAAAACTGTAAATACTGAGGCATATCATGACCAGCTTATGCCCACAGTAGTATAGCATGAAGGCAGCTTTTGCATTTTTATCAACTAGGCTCAAATCTTAGCTTTATCAGTTTTTAGATGTTAGATTATCTTTTTGTCTCCTCTTAAAAATAAGGCCTCAAGGCCGGGCGCAGTGGCTCACGCCTGTAATCCTAGCACTCTGGGAGGCCGAGGCTGGCGGATTGCTCAAGGTCAGGAGTTCGAAACCAGCCTGAGCAAGAGTGAGACCTCATCTCTACTATAAATAGAAAGAAATTAATTGGCCAACTAAAAATACACAGAAAAAATTAGCCGGGCATGGTGGCGCATGCCTGTAGTCCCAGCTACTTGGGAGGCTGAGGCAGTAGGATCACTTGAGCCCAGGAGTTTGAGGTTGCTGT
>CAUYRT010082768.1:0-17138 GCA_963574885.1 Lepilemur ruficaudatus | reverse complement strand
AAGAGAACTAAATGCATAACTACATGTGTATAAAATAAAAAATTGATCTAAAAAAGTCAGTATGCAATGTTGGAAACTATGAGAACCTTAGTAGAGCAGGCAGCTTCTGCTCAGCTTGATTATTTACATGCAGAAGTATGTATCCCTAATAGTCAGACCTTTTAATTTTTCTAGAAAAATTAGAAATTTATAATTTTATAATTTTATATGAAATTTCATGATTTTATACTCCAGTACAGTGTAAAAATTATATATCGCATATTTGAGGCCATGAATTTGCAACTTTACTATCAATATACATGAAAATACTTTTGATCAGACTTTATAACTTTATAAAACAATACCAAATTTTAGGTAACATTGACTGTTCATTAAGATGAACACTATAATTTGGAAACTTTAGAAATTACAGATATTAACCTATCTTATTTATTTATTTATTTACAGATACTGGGTCTCACTGTGTTGCCAGGCTGGCCTGAACTGCTGGTCTCAAGCAATCTTCCAGACTTAGCTTCCCAAGTAGCTGGGACTACAGGTGGCCACCACTAAACTCAGCTAATGATTCTTGAATAAAAAATTATACAGCTAATAGTATTGAGTTGCATATTTAAATCTAATTCACATGCTTAATATTGTCTGTGTGTAAGAGATGTTAGTAAAATTCATGTCTAAAGTGTTCTAATTTTTGTATTGCCTTCATAAATTTGGTATTTCAACTTTGTTTTGTATTTTAACCTTATAAATATTACAAATTTGCAATTTCAATTATCTACATACCAAATTTCTTTCATTACTTTTCCTTTTCAAGAACAGTGATGGTAGTGAGGATTAGGATGAGGAGCAAAGCTCTAAGTGCCAGGGAGTGTATCTAGGATTTTGCAGATAGTGCTATACAGGACACAAACGCTAAAGACTGCAGCTAAATCATAATAATTTTGGAGAGTGAAAAGTGACCAAAACTGAATGGAGGCAGAAGTAGTGTTAAAAATTGGTTTCTGGACTTGGTTTATGGTCCAGAAACAAGACAAAGCACAAATCGGGCAAGAAGAAGTCAGAGTGTGTGATTGCGATCATAGTGATGAGTTAAGGAAACAGTGAGGTTTGAAGGAGCGGGAAAATTGTGATCAGTAATGAAAACACCTGTTTAGTGTCTACACTTTTGTTTAAAGACCTGGCATGGAGTATGTTGTATGGATGAGTCAGTCTGACTTAGAAAGCCAAAGGTAAAATGGATACTCTTACTACAGCTAATACAGCCAATAAAGTAAATCAAATCCATTTACCCATATTAAACTTCAGAAGCTCATCAGATAACGCAGATGTGATTGATGAAATCCTATTCTACTTTTATATGTAGGGCAGGCGCCAGTTCTGTGTATGCTGTAGGAATTGTGACTTGTACTATAATCCTAATAGCCTGATGGATGGTATGACTGTCAATATTATAGTGCTGTTTTGTGAACATTGGGCCTATATCACATCAAACGAAAAATAACTGTGTCACTCCTAGTACACTGTAAAATATGCAGCATCCATCTTGTCTCTGTTATTAAAATATCTATTACAGCCTTTACTTGCCATATATCCAGAACTTCTAAGGCTCTTATACTTCCTGGAACATACAAAAGGGACTGTTTCCATTACTTAGATACTGTCACCCCTCAAAATTCACCTATGCTGCTCTTCCTACTCCCACATTTTCTCAGGGTCTTTCTCTTTGCCAGAAAATAATTTAATATAAATTTAAATATATTAGTGTGATTAAGGGTTAAAGTGATTCATCTCTATAGTTACAACCATTCATTTACTTACCAAATGATGTAAACTTACCAAATTATGTATATAGTCATATATCACTTAACAATAGGGACAAGTTCTAAGAAATGCAACTTTAGGTGATTATGTCATCATGAGAACATCATATACTTATACAAACCTATATGGCATAGCCTACAACACATTTAGGCTATATGGTATAGGATACAAACCTGTATAGCAAGTACTGTACTATATTCTGTAGGCAATGGTAAAATAATGGTATTTGTGTAGCTAAACATGCCTAAACATAGAGAAAGTATAGTGAAAATACAGTATGAAAAATAAGAAAATGGTATACTTATATAGGACATTTACTATGAATAGAGCTTGCAGGACTGGAAGTTGCTCTTGGAGAGTCAGTGAGTGGTGAGTGAATGTGAATCCAAAGACATTATACACTACTATAGACTTTATAAACACTGTACTTTTAGGCTACACTAAATTTAGAAAAATATTGTTTTCAATAATAAATTAACCTTAGCTTTCTGTAACTTTTTACTATATAAACTTTGTAATTTGTTTTACCTTTTGGGCTCTTTTGTATTGGCACTTAGCTTAAAACAGAAACACCTATACAGCTGTACAAAATATTTTTTTCTTTATATTCTTATTCTATAAACATTTTCATTTTTTCCAAATTATTTGTTTATTTATTTATTTTATATTTTTAACTTTTGTTCAAAACTAAGACACTGACATGCACGTTACCCTATACCTATTTAGGGTCAATATCACTGTCCTCCACCTCCATGTCTTGTCCCCCTGGAAGTTCTTCAGCGGCAATAACACATATGGAGCTGTCATCTCCAATGACAACAATGCCTTCTTATGGACAACCTGAGGGGCCTCCCTGGGTCTGTTTTACAGCTTTTTTTAAATAAGTAGGAATATACTCTAAAATAACAATAAAAAGTATAGTATAGTAAATAAATAAACCAGTAACATAATCTTTTATCATCATTATCAAGTATTAGGCACTGTACACTGTATGTGCTATACTTTTATATGAGCGGTGGCACAGTATGTTTATTTACACCACCATCGCCATAAACATGTGAATAATACCTTGTGATGGCTACAAGGTCACTAGGTGATAGGGATTTTTTTGGCTCCATTAAAATATTATAGGACTACTGTCTCATAGGTGGCTTGTCCTTGACTGAAATGTTATTGTGTGACACGTGACTGTATATATAAATATGTATATATGTATGTATAGAAATATAGATATATGTATATCAAATAATATCTATGTGTAGGATCATCTACAGTGGTATGAGATTTTCAATTAAAATCTCTCTTTTTGAAATTTAGGACTTTTAAAAAATATAAGCAATATATAATATAATCGATCAATAGATTATTTCTGTTATTCACAGGACTTTTCATATTATTGTAATATGCAAAATATTTTCTTTAATTTGAATACATTTGGATCCATCTACATATATACATGTTTATCCACATCTCTCTCTCACATTGCTCTCTCACACACACATATGCGTACACATACATATATGATTTCAGAGTTCCTAGTTTCAATAGAATTTAAAGGTTAAAAAAATATAGAATATCAAGACTCTCTTTAGTTCTTCACTCAGCAGAAAGTGTGGTTAACTCCTTGAGGTACAAATGCATCAGAGTCCGCAGGTCTAAGTCAATCAAGCATAGGTTTCATGGAAGGGTTGTTGAAATGGGGAAGGGATCAGAAAAGCTGATTTTTCTATGCCTTCTATGGCCATTAGAATTAGAATTGACATAATTATTATTAAGTTAAATGGGACAGGTTAGGCGAATTTTAATTCTTTCACCTTCTGATTACTTCCTGTCACACTTTGGCTCTTGGAAGTTTTAGTCACATAGAAACCCTCAAGACAGATTGCTAAGGAGATTTTAGGGTGGGCAAATACAAGATGCATATAGCAGATACTCTGATCATTCATAAACAGGACTGACATTGCTACTCTATTACGGTATTTTTCCAGGTGACACAGGGTATCTTCACTCCACTCAACATAGAATTCCAATCTATTAAGTTCACACTTGAAGTTAAGCCTATTTCCCATTCTGGGAGGGTTGAGAGTTCAAAACTCTATGGTACAAAGCCTGGTATTCTTGTCCTGAAGTTTGAGCCTTGTCTTTTTCTTATAACTCCATTCATTTAAAGTACTTCTGAGAAGAATGCCTTGTACATTTAATTGACAGAATATGCAAAATCAACCAAGTAAACTGTACATAAAAGACTAAGTTGCCAATCATGGGTGATTTAGTTAGTTTAGAAAGGGCATTCATAATTACATAGATTTTTTTTCTTACGCAAAATAAACTGGATTTTAATAACTTTATCTACCACTAATTGCAAAATACAAAGTGCCTAGTTGTTTTCGTGATTTGTGCAGGTAATTTTCTAACTATTTATTTAAACTTTGCATAATGAATTTATAGCTGATCCTACCCATGATTATGAATATAAATGAAGTATTGTAAATTATACAAAGTACAAAACTAGAGAGTAATTATCTTACAACGTAGTATTAAATTTAAATAGCAAAAATGGAATGCTTACAAGTTGGTTAATTATTAAAGTGAAGACAATAAATATACCTCTATTTGGGATAAACTCCTGCTTCTGATTATCTAATGTTAAATTGTTCCCCACTTTTAAGGCCCATGTAATTCAAATGAATGCCATGGTGTAGAACAAAGCCATTGTGGGGGATTATAGCATATTGATTATGTGCTTGTTTTTAAAGGAGATGCTGCGCCAATACCATTCAAAATTGTGAAGAATTGAAATAAATATGTAGGCTAAATGAGATAGATATGTGACACACGTTTATGAAAACAGGACAGAGAAATCACAGAAAAAGTTTAACAAAGTTGGCCCAGGTAAAAATCTAAACAAGTTAACCACTGAAACATACTATTTTTAAAATTCACCCATTTAGTCAAGATCTCACATAGGTATGTACACAAACAACAAACAAACCCACACATACATCCAGCTGCTGCCTTTTGCCCTGAGTCCTCCACCGTTGGCAGTTAGGACCACTTCCCCCTATATCTGTGGATTTATGCTCATTTTAGAGGCTGGGATGTACTCTAGCTGCAACAAGCCCAATGTAAGATCATTATAAATAATATAATATAGGTAATTATATTGGAACTCTTCAATGTGCTATGGTCAGATAAATGAAAATAAACTTAGCTTCTGATACTTATCTTTAAAATACACATGCATGCAATTAGAGAGATTAGTGTTTTTAGAAAGCACATAGATCTGTATTAAAATCTTTGCTGCAACACATCCCTCTTGGTGATCCTGGGTAAATCAAACAGTCCCTCTTAGACTCCATGTGTTTCATTTATAGTGTACAGGTATAAATAATTATAATGTGAGGATTTTATAGAATGTATGAATTAATTCACTTAATATGCTTATCACAGTTCATAGCACATAGTATGTGCTCAACAGATTTTTCTCTCTAAGGGCATGATGGATTCCTGATCGAAGGAGGGAAAGCAGAGAAAATATCATAAAGACTTGAATATTTGTGAAAGAGGTTGCTTTTATATAGTATAGTCACATTATTAAAGACAGGTAAAGTAAACAAGGGAACTTACAAACTTCATGGCACAGGAGAAGCAGACAATGAATGTTCGACTGTCTTTATTTAGCATGGTGCAGGCAAGAGATACAATGAATCCAGGAGCTGTGAACATTCTGTTGCTGTGGGATAGTTCTGATAGTTCATCTGGCTTTTATCAATGGACTTGAAAAAGCATAATTCAACATGACTTTGAATCATCCCTGATTCCTCCTTTTCCCACACATGCCACATGCAAACCATCAGCAAACTAATACGATCATCTGTCATCCTTGTACATTCTAGTCCATGTGTATAGTATCGTCGCAACTTCCTAACCTGCTCAAACTATTCTCAATGTAGTCCCATGGCTATCTTTTCAAAATGTGTGTTCAATTGTGTTGCTCTTCTGCAATAGACTCTCCAGTAGCTTCTCTTCTTAGTAAAAATCCAGCATTCTTTTACAGTGAGCTGCAAGGCCCTATTCAAGCTAGCTTCTTTGTTACCAATCCTACCTTGTCCCCTACCACTCTTGTCCATTTTGCTTCAGCCATGCTGGTCCTCATGCGGATCCATGCCCCAGGGTTTCTGCTCGTGCTGTTCCTTTTGCCTGAAATACTCTTTCCTAGATACCTACATGGCTTCTCTCTCATTTATTGCAGGTCTCAGCTCAAATATCACCCTGAAAAGCCTCTGTTAATAACATCTAGCTCCCCTGCTACTAGACATTCCATAATTTCTACCTCTTTTTTTCCTCCAACTCTGTTGAATTTATAATCTTCTGACATAACACATACCTATTTGCTGTTTTCTATTATCTGCAGCTTTACCCTCTCCATTCATTTCTTCACTATGCAAGTTTCAAGAATCCAGAGACTTTGTTTTGTTTATGATTGTATGCCTAATGCCCAAAAGATTCTCTGGCTAATTGTCAGTGCTTATTAAATGTAAAATTAATAAATTAAGATTATATATCTCTTTATTCCAGCACCATATTCTAAAAACAATATAAGAATTTTTTTTTCTGTTTGCCAAATACCATAATATAGGAAAGGGGCATAGTATATTCCACGCACAAGTACTTGGAGGAAAAGAACACACTTTTTTTTCCTTCAAGTCAATACATTAACAAAAATTTGCCAGAGGAGGGGAAAAAAAAAGCATCCATCTGATGAATTGGAGGAGGAATTCCAGGATCAAGATCTGATGCTATCTGAGTTAATAAAGTTTTTTCTTAAAGTATGAAAAGAAATATACAGCACTTCCCATGCAATTACTTGAGTAGAAAATTCAATAAAATTCAATAAAACGTATTTTCATAATGAACTCAGGTATTCTTTCAACCTTAGCAATATCTAATTATTTCTAGAAAGATGATTACCTATTATTTTCAGGATTGTCTTCTTTATCTTTTCAAACAGATCAAACACTTAATCTTCAGAATTTTAAAATGTATAATGTCGGATGATTTCTGTATTCTTAGGAATATATGTATTTGAGTGCACATTGACTGTAATAATCACATAATCACAATTTCTTGTGTATCTAAAAATGTTTTAGTCTTACTGAAGCTCTTCAATGTTCATATATTATCAATTTTGATGCTATCAGGGTTATTAACTACCTTCTAAACACCTTCCTTAATGCGGTTGTTTGTTTACAAAAACTAAGTGGATAAAAGGCAAAAGGACTTGAGAACTGGTTCTGAATTATTTTCATGAATGACAGAATTTATTTTTGGTATGTTCACTTCACACAACAAAAATTGATGGGAAGCATTGGAAAAATATTTCAGGTGAGCCTGGCTTTTGTGTCAACTCCCCTGAGGGGGTGCCTATATCTAGATTAATATTGTCCCTGCTGCACTACTCTGGTGCTCAGGAAATTACTGCCTCTGGAAAGGAATATCAGTGTTCAGGTAGGAGATCAGTCATAAGAGTTTCAAAAGAGTAGGCCAATTTTTTTATTTCCTCAGTGGCACAGAATAACACTTTTCTGGATATTTTATGAGAAGTAAGTCAAATACATAAGATACTATTTAAAGGGATCTTCATTGTCTAAAATTTAAATCATCTGCTTTTAATTGTTTTTATTTTTTTACTTTTCAATTTTTATTCAATTCTTTTTTTAAGATTCTCTTAATATCTCTCAAATACATACTCAACAGACTTGCATAGTTCAAGTATGATATACTTGTGTTACAAATACAGAAATATACTAAATGTACACTATATAGTAGATAGTAGTTAAGAAATTTTATATCTATTAACCCATTGAAAACACACACACAAAGTAGAGATGAGGGAGTGAAGCTCAGAAGTTTAAATATCGTGCTCAAGGTTACAAAACCAGTAAGTTCAGAGACTGTATTTGTCCTTTGGTCTTCAGAGTCAAAGTCCAGTAATTTTTCTCATATATGGCATATATTCAGATTTTTTATGATCTAAAATGGAATGAATGTATTCATACTTATATTTCAATATTATCTTAATATTGTTAGCATTCTCAATTACTATTTACTTTATGTCCTATCATGTCTTTTCAAACAGTATCCTTGCTTTACCTGAGGAAAAGTAATTGTCAAAGTTAATTGTTAATGATATCATTTCTTGCTTGTTCTACTTCTGAGCTATTTTTATCTTGTGGTTTATTTATTTTGGCACAGCAAGATTCACAGCTTCCTCTGCAATTTCGTAAAATGTTTCTTGCCTCATAACCTTGTTGGCTGCCCTAATTGCAATGTTCTTTCAATATAAAGTTAATTTGGAGTTTTATTTGAATACTTTTAAAGTTTTTTGTTTAATTTTATATGCATTGGCCACATATATAATAGAGCATATTAGTGACTATAATGGAAATTTTTCTTTCTCTACTTTCCATTCTCTTCATCTATACCAAATTATTTCAATAGAGGTGATTATATCCTAAGGCTTTGACTTTAGAGAATGTCTAAATAAATATTTTTGGTTAGTTTCCGCATTGAGTTGAATTAATTAATTTTTTCTAAGAGAAACAAACATTGCTATTAACCTAAAATTTTCACTTTATAAATTTCAATGTTTGTGGCTCTGTCTTTGAAAATGCTAGTCAAGTAGAACTTACTAAACCAACCATGTAGTCAAATTTGATGAATGTATATGGCACTTGTATATTTTTCTTTTTATCTGACTTTTTTTTTGGGGGGGTGGGAGGTGGCTATAAATGTAAGTAATGAAAATCTACCCTCTAAAGGCTTCTGGTATAATGGTGAAGATAGAAAGTACATCAAATATTTCAATGCAATGTAGTGCCAAGTCCATTCCTGGTCATCATACAGGGTGTAACAGATTTTTAGAAGAATCAAAAAGAGCTATAAATGCAGTAGAAAAATTCATATGTAAAGGGTTGTATGTCTGAAACCGGAGTTTCATATCAGGAACTGCAAGTTCTTTCTCTTAGATGTAGTGAAAAGTGTATGTAGGGGAATGGGAGGGGACTTAACTAGAGCTCCGGAACCTAAGGCATGAAGTTTAAACTGTATAATAAAAGCTAAGGAGAACAAAGATAAATATGCTATCTTTGAGGATTCCTCTGTTTATGGTAGAAGGGCTATAGGCCATTGCTATATTTAAAAAGCTAGAGAGAGACAACTTTTCAATTAAATGCATGACATGGCTATGCTTGAGATTTTTCAGTGTGGTTAGCTTTTAGATAATTAATCTATAAGAAACATCTGAACTTTCCATGTCTCTCACCATACACTTAGGTACCTCTATTAACTAGCAGTGCCCTAATTAGAAATACAAAGTTCATTTTAATACTAGCTGATGCAATTGGATGTAAAAGGAAAGTTAGGAGATCTGGATTCTAGTTCCATGTTTACCAATAATTAGCTACAATACAGATTAAGCAAAGGATACGTATCAGGCACCATCCTAGGAATTTATACACATTTTTATTTCATCATTTGTACTGTCTATGAAACGTGCAATATTATCTTCATTGCATGGATATGGAGATTTTCTCAAACAATTTCAATGTAAGTATCTTGGCCAGGTTTACAAAGATGGTGTGACAGAAGAAAGGCTTAACCTGGCTGTGCCTAATTCAGAGTCTAGATTCTGCCCGTCTCTCCTTCCATTCCCAATCAGCCTTACTTCTTTCATGAAGTCAAAAGTTTCATCATATCAGTGGTTCTTCAAAATATGGTTCCCAGATCAGCATCACCTAGGACCATGTTAGACATATAGATCTTCGGCCCCATCTCATACCTACTGAATCCAAAATTCTGGAAGTAGAGTCTCAATCAGTGTTTTACAAATCCCTCTAACTTGCTCTGGTGCTCATCACAATTTGAAAACTAGTGTATTGGAGTATTACATCATGTTTCTTAACCCTGACTAGAAATTAGAATCATCTCAAAGGCCTGAAAAAGATCTGATATTTTTGGCAACCTCCTCAGAGAGTATAAGATATAATTATTCTGAAATAGGATACAGTGTGTATGTGCATATATACACACACTATACATACATAATTTTCCCAAGTGATTTTTAAAACGTGTATTTAAGCTTGAGAAACACTGTGGTATAACAGTGCTTCTCAGATTTAATATGTATTCCAAGCACCTGGGGATCTTGTTAAAATGCATATTCTTGTGTGTCTAGTTGAAGCTGAGATTCTGCAAGTCTAACAACCTACCAGGTGATGCTCATTCTGCTGGTCCACAGGACATGCTGGACAGTAAAGTACTATATTATCTTTAACATACCACCATATCTGAAATACATGATTTTTGAAATCTTTCAATTCATTGCCAAAAGGAGGCAATATTGCTTTGTCTATGAACGTGAGCTCTGTTGTTAAAATGGGTTTGAAATCTTACTTCACTGTGGATTAGCTGTGTGACTGTGAGCAAATTTCTTATTCTCTCTGTTCCTCAGTTTATTTTTTAAATAATTGTCAAAGTTAGTTTTAAATGATAATAATGGTAACTACCATATATAAGTTTATGACTATTTACTAAACAAATCAAAAATGATTATTTTAGGGTCCACCATTACATAAGAGTTTAATAATTATTATTATTGATATTATTACTGTGAACTTTTCATTTCTAGTTTGACCTCTATTAGAACAGTCAATACCAACATATGTTTTTATAATTTATAATATGTATAAGATTATGCTGAAAAATTATAAACTATGAATGAAAAAATGACAAACCCACAATATATTTATTTTCACACCAAGTTATTAGACATACACGTATAACATATAATATTAAAAATGCATATTTTGCAAAACAATGTAATTTGCTACCAGGTATAGAATTTTTAATCACCTGACTAGTGCTTTAGTAATTTTAGCATAAATCTTATGACCTGTTTAGACACATGATCTGTTCTGAAACTCCTTGAATCCTGAGACATATGGCTTCTAGCAGAACTATTCTTTGAACCAAATGTTTCCCTATTAAATATTAAGGATTTCCTATGCATTTCTTCACAAGCAGTGGTCTAACACAGGATTTAAAAAAAGTTTGCTGTATATAATAACTAACTAAATTCATACTTTCTGATTTAACAGATCCCAAATTACTTTACATTCTCCACTAGAGAGTCTGACCTACTTAGTAGATTGGAGAACTTTGTGATCTGAATCATATTCCTGCCTGACAGCAGGAATTCACATTCCTTGAGGACTTATCTTAAGTAGGACTCATTAGTCCTGTGTAGTCCAGTGTCCCAGCTGCCTATGCTGAAGACAAAAGGGTAGCCAATTTAATTAACCACAGCCTCGAGGAGCATAATTCATTATCAATTTTTCCAAGTAATCCAAGCCTATATCAATGCTCCCTGTGAAGGATAGATGGAGCCAAGTGGTCTAATAAGGAAAGAAATCCCTTAAATCTAATTGCTCTTTTGACTATTTAATTGAAGGTAAAATTAGAGGCCATGACAAGACCACAAAACTTATCATCAGAGTAGAGAGACCTATATTTCTCTTATGTGATAAGAAGTCAATAAAGTACACAATCAAGCTTTGTGGGGAGAATTATCTGTGACCCATTGTATAAAAAAATGTAGCCTTTTTACTACCCTTAGTTTATATAACTAATTTTTATGGCAAATTAACGGCAGTTGAATGGTTTATTTTGCTGCTTTTTACAATAATTGTCTAACAAATCCAGTAACTGGAAATAGGTGCTCAATGATTAATTTACTCAATCAGTAATTAAGTACCTACCTTATGCTGTGCTAAATGCAGAGAAGGCAAAGTGGGATATGACACTTTCAATGCCTTTGAAATGCTAACACCTTATTAACTGATGAGAGATAATCATATATAAAATGACTTCTAAAAAACAGAATAAAAATAAGCATTATGGGAATATTAAGGACGACAGCTTACAGACAGGAAACGTTATTTGAGTTGGGTCTGAAAGAAAGATTTAGAATTTACCAGGGAGAAAATAGGTAAAAGAGACTAATGAATACAGGGAATACTGTGTGAACTGAAATACCCTAGCCTGTCCCTAGCTTTTCTCGGTAGCATGGATGGGGAATGAATAGAGGTAGAAAGAATAAATTAGGCAGATAGAAGATTAGATTATTGACACAAACTATGCCCTGATTTTATGGTGCTTGAGTATGTTCTTACCCCTAAGTTAGTTCATTGAATCCCCTCAACAAAAATTAAAGTATGCAATCTAAACTACATCTTGATAAATAATGATATTTAGAATTAAGAAGGTATCTGTCGTTCTCAGTGCCACCCTTATGCAATAAATGGAATCCCATGGCTTCACTCATAGGACTTTCTGCTTCAAGCCTGCAAAACTTTTTACACACTATACTTGCAAGAACTTGTATATCATATTTACAAGTTCCAATAAACTATGGAAGTTTATTCCATAGGCTACTATTGATTTATTATAATTAAGAGACTCATGATTATACTTGATTTTAACCAACACCCACACCACTCAAAACAAAAACAAAAAAACAACAAAAGCCAAAATCTAGCAACAGATTGGATATTGAATAGAAATGATGCTGAACAAAAGCAAGAAATTAAAAGAAGTTGAAATAATTGCTTACATTAAAATTATTTAAGACATAATGTATTAGAACGAATATTATAAAAATGTGAAAATCATTTTTTCTTTATTAAAAATGTATGTGTATTACCCTGTTTTTAGTAAGAAGTATACAGTGTTTTAAAAAATACATTGTTCTTGTCACCATGGAACCAGCATCTAATAAGCAAGATAAGACATAAAACAAATAGATGTACTAATCAATACATTTTAATATAAATTTCACTGAATTAAGAAATCTTTAACACTGTCATTGGTTTCTCCTGTAACACAATGAGGAAAATGAACATACCCTCTGGTGAATTTTTTATGAAGGAAAATTTTCAGTTTATTGAGGGATTATGCTCTACTACTTGTATGAAAATGTCCTGTTCTTTATTAAATGATCATGATGAAAGACAGGAGATATGTTCAAATGTCACTAACTGAGAAAGCTGATATTCATTGATAGGGTGCACAATACTTTTTTTTTTTTCATTTCTTTTTCTTTTCTGAGGGTCAAGAAATTTTTTGCCATAGTGTTCTTTTTTAATTCAGGTTGTGGAGAAAAATCAATGCAAATATTTAACTTCTTTTGTAGAGAAGAAAAAAAAATTAAAAGGTAGCATATACTGAAAAGAAAATAATTACCTCATGGAAGAAAAAGACTGATAAAAAGCTTAGTTTACTGATTTTAGTGCTTCCATTATAATTTGGCCATTCTTGCTTACTCATTTTAAGCATTTTAAAGCATTATTGATTGAGGAAATCAGACAACTGGCAGACTGCAGTTTTTGGTTTTTTTTTTTTTTTTTTGAGCACATGAAACTTATCTTACTATCCAAAGCTCATTACTTTTCAATAATGTAATTTATCTGTGCCTCCACTTACAACTCATGAAATGGAAACGTACCAACTTGAAAAGAAATGCTCTATTCGCCTTTTTAAGGAAAAAAAAGCAGGGTAAAGAAATATGCTAGAAAGGACTAATATGCATCTGCGTTTTCTATTAGAATAGCAAACTCTCAATTCTGGGTCTCCTATTTATGTAAAAGTTTCCAGTGAGGAAAAAAAAAATAAGAGAGATGGGTCATTATCGATCAACTCATCTATCCGTGCACCTGGATAACCACTATATGCTATGTGCATGTGTAATTGTATCCTTTCTCTTTCTCCCTCTCTACCCCTTTCTATATTCTATAATACAAGAACTTTTTCTTTTCTTCTCAAGGAAGAAAAGTGGTCCTATACATGGTCTAATTTCTAAAGTATTATGATGTTGAAAATTACTGCTAATTTCTATGCTTAGAAATTAGGTCTACACTGATCTAAAAAGTGAAACCACTTAATAAAAATACATGAGTATATTTTATAAGTTTTTCTATTGCTTTGCTCGAGGTTTTAATATATTTGCATAAAGTATTGATTTAAAATATTTTGCATAAGGCAGCCTGTTCGTTTTGTTTTGTTTTAATTTTTGCTTGGGTTGGGTAAATAAACATTTGATTTTAGTAAAGTAATTATAATCATTTTTCTCTGGAATAAGTTAGAGTCAAGCAATTTTCCATCATGTTACTGAGAAGGTTTTCTGTATAAGGAAACTGATTTAGGTGACTGGGGGACATTATTGAGCAAAATAAAGATTTCTATGTCTATGCAAATACAGTGGTAAGGGAAAACAGATAATACAAATAAACATAAAAAATATGTTAGAACCTGGAAGCCACAATGGAAAAATAAATTTAGAGCAGGATAGGGAGATCAGAGATGCCTGAACAAGGCTGGGAAGGTGAGAATCTACAATAGCATAAATTTCTTAAGCAATCTGACTGCTTATTAATCAATAGTGCCCTCATCTATATTAGCTATGGTAACAGAAATATTTCACATTTCAGAGACTTAACATAATTGAATTTTTTTTTTTTTACTCATGGAAATTCAAAGAAAAGACATTCCTGTTAAATGAGAACTTCTATTCTAGGCAGGGATTAGTGAGAACGCTTCCACCATCTTGTGCTCTGGCATCTTCATGCATGTGGTTTCTCAGGTTGTCAGACCCTCTGCATCAAGTCAAAAGGAACATATGGCTGTTCCTGAGTAGGAGCATTTAGGGCTACTTTGGGAGTCCATATATCACTCCCATACGTTCCATTGGCTCAAAGTCGTGATACGATGGCTCCTACAAAGGAGGTTTGTAAACTACCCTACATGCCCAGAAAAGAAGAGGAAACAGAGTTGAGTAATCAGGTTGTGCTGTTTAAAATAATCAACACCTATCATTACTTCTCTTTCACTCTGCTCCTACCATACTAGCCTCTTTGTTGTTTCTCGTGCACTAGGACAGATTCCTGCCTCAAGAAGTTTGTATTGGTGATTCTAAATGCCAGACTACTTTTCCCTAAATGTGCATATGGCTTGCTCCCTTGCTTCACTCCTGCCATTGTGCATGAGCTACCTTCCTACAGAAGCCTTTCCTCACACTGCATCATTTTATTTTCTTTTTTTCTGTTTTATTGTTCTCCATAATTATATATAATTGTACATATTATATAGGCACATAATTATATAATGTATGATATATAGAAAATGCATAGTTATATATGTATATATAGTCTCCTAACATATAATAATTGGTTCCCAAAAATAATGTGTCCCTCTTTTTGTCCCTACCATGAAAATTCTGCTATGGGAAGTTGAATACCAGATTAAGGGATTATAATCTTAATTTGTTTAAATATGTATACGTGTGTGTGTGTACATATATATATAAAATCTTCCTAGTGTATTTATTTGTCTGTTGTCTATCTCCTTTACTAAGATAAAAAAGCTAAATGAGTAAAAATTTATGTCCTTTTATCATGGTATACCCAGCACAAACACAAAAAATGTCCATCTATATCACATTGTAGGTCTTCAGTAAGTATGTATTGGATGAATAAATTAATGAATATGTGAATATCCCTATAATGTCACTTATTCTAATTATGTTTTCATCTCTGTCTCTCTCACTAGGTTTCTTGAAGGCAAGAAATTTATCCACATTTCTCCTGTGTACTTCCAGAATACAGCAGATTTCCTTATATGTAAAAGGTTTATGATAAATATTTAATAAAGAAATGATGGAATAAAAAAACAGATGAGGAAAGTGATGCTGGAAGAGTTGAATAAATTCTCAATCACAGCAATATGTGGAAATCTTCTCACTATCAGATTGTTTCCATGCACTTATAAATCCCTGTTATATGTGTGTTGCTTAATGAGATAAGCCTTTGTTATTCATCAGTACAATAAACATAATTTGACAGTCTTATTTCATGTATACTAAACCCAATCAAACAGTATGTAATGAGTTAAGTGTAAGTGTGGCATACTCAGCAAGGTTTTACTTCTAAAACAGTAATTCGAATAAAACTAGAATATCATTGTCTTTGAAAAGAAAATACATTCAAGCACACCAATAATTCATTATTTTTAGGCAAAAAAATGGAGTCTGCCTATAGTTTATGACATTCAAAGATATGCTAGCATTTCTCATCTAGTCTCATTATTTCCTTTTGTGATAAGGTATTCCCATTTTACTTATTTTACTAGACTATTTAAAATTATTGATAATACGCCCTGGCACACTTATAATATAAATAGAATAGGTAAATTTGATTATCACCATTGCAGACTGGATTTCATAGGGGAATTGGAAAATCGACTGTGACTTGATTTTTATCCCTAATTTATGTCATTTTGCCCTTCTCTTCACTTTCAATATTATCTTATTTTTCCACTTTATTAAGTGCTTCAACCTTTTATTAAAATAGGAAAAAATAAAATAAGTCATTTGAAATAAGATTGAGAACCACAATTTGTTAAATTCAACACCAAGAGAGCACATATGACTCATTCAGAATATAACAACATTAAATTGCCCTAAGAATGGGAGCCATACACTGCATAGTACATAATACTAATGAAGAGAATATGATTGTGAGTGGCTTGCAGAATTAGAGTACAGTTAGTGCAGGGGCTTGAGAATGATATCTACCTTTAAAATTAGCCCTTAAAGGTGTAGAGTCTTAATTTTCTAAGTAAAATTAAAACCCTGCTTGGCAAATAACCAAGGCAATAGACAGTATAAGTCATCACTATTATAGATTTGAATGAGAAATTTCACAAAATTATGACACTCTTTATACCATAACTGCAAATCCTGTTTTGGTAAGTTTAATATTTCGATTGAGGAGCTATAAAGTGTT
Organism: Lepilemur ruficaudatus; assembly: GCA_963574885.1. NCBI lineage: Eukaryota > Metazoa > Chordata > Mammalia > Primates > Lepilemuridae > Lepilemur > Lepilemur ruficaudatus. The sequence continues at coordinate 423 of CAUYRT010082768.1, read as the reverse complement.
TAAATTCTTTGAATCTCTGGTATAAGCTAATTGGCTAGAGTATCTTTATTGATATTTTAGTTATTATTTTCTCATGCTACGCATAATTAAGTTTTCTATGAAAATCAGCTGCACAAAAGCTAAAAACAAACAAACAAAAAAAACTGAAAAAATTCTCTTGGATTTTAGTGTAAAGAAAAGTGTTTGAGATTTCTTATACAGTAGTCCTCCCTTATCTAAAGTTTTACTTTCAACGGTTTCAGTTACTTATGTTCAACCACAGCCTAAAAATAGGTGAGTACATTATAATAAGATATTTGAGTGGGAGGAACCTTATTCACATAATATTTATTACAGTATTTTGTTATAATTATTCCATTTTATTGTTAACTATTGTTAATCTCTTACTGTGTTTAATTTATAAATTAAACTTTATCATAGGTA
>CAUYRT010082761.1:0-95131 GCA_963574885.1 Lepilemur ruficaudatus | reverse complement strand
GAAATCACCAGACCTCCGGGCAGTATAACCTTAAACTGTTAATGATTATCTTGTCTTTGTTCTCTTTGTTCTTCTTGCACATGTGTGCAGGCACGTAGCCCTCCTCTAAAAGGGTATAAAATTCCTGTACAATTTTAGGTGGGGGCCACTCTCTGTTACTGCTTGGCGGACAGAGGTGGTCGCCGGCCGGCTAATAATAAAGACTCTTAATTTGACATTAAATTTTTGTGATCTGTTTGCGCGCGTCCACCCTATAACACAGGTTGTTGCCTGTGAGCATTCTGGAGTCCCTTTGGCCACACAAGAGAGGCTCGATATTTCCCATCCTACAGTTCAGCCACAGTTCCTGCAAGTCCCCTCCAGAGTGGCAAGGCCCATCCTTTTTTATCTCTGAGTGTCTGTCGCCTTCTGTGCCACCACAAATGAGTGGTGAGTCTACTTATGATTCCTCATGGTGGATTCCTTATGCTCTTCATATGGACATAAAGTTATTGGTGTTCCATGTAAATTTTGGTTTCAAAAAAGTAGCCCATGCTTAGGGGGAAAAGAAAGTCTGAAACCAGATATTGAGTCTTGGGACCTCATTTCATATTTGAGTAGGAGGTGAGACTTCTCTGACATAGTTATCGAGCTCACCTTTTACAAAAGAAGAATAAGCCTCGGCTGGGTGCGGTGGCTCACACCTGTAATCCTAGCACTCTGGGAGACCAAGGCGGGAGGATCACTTCAGGTCAGGAGTTTGAGACCAACCTGAGCAAGAGCGAGACCTGGTCTCTACTAAAAATAGAAAAAATTAGCTGGGGGTGGTGGCATGTCCCTGTAGTCCCAGCTACTCGGGAGGCTGAGGCAGGAGGATTGCTTGAGCCCAGGAGTTTGAGGTTGCTGTGAGCTAGGCTGATGCCACGGCACTCTAGCTTGGGTGACAGAGAAAGACTCTGTCTCATAAAAAAAAGGGGGGGGGGCGGAATAAGCCTCATGTTTCACATGAAGCAGTCTATACAGAGAAAGAATGAGGCTGCAATTCCTTCAAGAACGATATGTAATGTTCGGGTCCCTGGTCCACACCTTGTTCCCCGTGGGCACCTTTCTGACTGGCTCTCTTTCCTTTCTTTTGAGATAACTTAGATGGAAAGTATGGCATGGTAGGATTTAATGTTATTATTTCAAGGCTATATATAAAGCTGAACACTTACAGTCTCAGTCATTTTCCCTGCTGGGATGTCTGTGTTCCACAAGGCAAAATCGAATCCCCTGGAATGTAGCTGTTGTTCTTTTAAGATAAGGAAAAGACAAATAGGTTGAATTTGAAGTTACTAAAGGAAAGATTGGAAAAGCAATTGCACAGTCTCCACCTGTGCTGGCACAGATGACGTCATCCCTTGGTGGGGGGGGGGCGCTGGTTACTGCCATTCCAAAGAGAAATTGCCCTTAACTTGTTTTCGTTCTTCCTCTGGAGATGTCCCTATATGGCTAATCCTTACCCTGGACACCTGTGGGATTAGAGAGTGGAGTGAAGTGAGAGCTAATAAGAAAATGGGGGTTAAGAGCACAAACTCGGCATCAAAAGCCACCTCCAGCCCCTACTGACCTTGTGATCTTCAGTCTCCATTTTCTGATCTTTACACGGAAAAGAACAACACCTCCCTCATATCATGATTATGACAAATGACATAATGCAACACTTTTGGAAGACGTTGTCTGAGTCTGTTGCAACTTCCTTATCTCGCTGTGTCTCCTCAGCCTTCTTCAGCTGATTTTCTGTCCCCAAACACTCCACGGCTGTCTCAGCCTTTCCTGGATCACCAGTGATCTGCACATGGCCAAATCCAGTAGCTGCTCCTCTGTGATGGTCTTGCTTGGTCCGTCTGCAGTGTTCCACCCAGGGGCCGGCTCCCTTCTCCTGCAAACCCTCCTTGCTGCCTCCAGGACAGTGCCTCGGCCCTTCCCTTTCCTCCTTGGCCTCTCCTAGCTGCCTTCCAGGGCTCTGCCAGCTCCTCCGCCAGGCAGGGCCCTCCTTTTCCTCCTCTATACCCTCCCCCAAGGTGATTCCATCCCAACCCAGTGCTTCAGGTGCCATCTGGAAACCCACAACAACCACATCTGTATCGCCAGCCTTGACATCCTCCAGGAATTCCAGGCTGAGGTACCCAACTTCCGCCTGGACATTGCCACTCGGGTGCCTAATGGTCATTCCATACTTCACGGGCCAAAATAAGACTCTTAATTCTTACTCCCACCCTCAAAAGAGCCTGCCTCCCAGTCTTGCTCTAGGAGTTATCTTTGATTGTTCCTTCTTTTGCAACTCCCTTCCCTTCACCCCTCGCCACCGCCATCTGATCCATCAGCCCATCCTTGCGTTGGTGGTATAGTGGTGAGTATAGTTGCCTTCCATCAGCCCATCCTGTCAACTGCATCTCCGTCACTTACCGAGGACCCGCCCTCCTCTCCCCATCTTCACGCTACCACCCCACTCCCAGCCCCTATGTCTTGTTCCTGGGCTGCTGCTGCTGTCATCTGCTCACTACTGTCCCTGCTTCTCTTCTTGCCCCCTGGAGTCATGCTCCTTACTGTGGCAGGACCTTGCCCTGGCCCAGACTCACAGCGTGCCCTCGTCCATGCTCTCCCTCATCTGTCCACTGAGGCCATACTGACCCTCTCACTATGTCTCATGCTTGCTAAATGCATTCTCTCTTTGGAGAATTTTCTCGAGAGTTTTCCTCCATCTGGCCCACTCTTTGCTCTGATGAGGTTTGCTGCTTCCTATCAAGGTCTCAGCTTACGTGTTGGCTTCTCAGAGGGGCTGTCCCTAGCCATCCCATCTCACGCTGCCCCCTCATTGTTTGCTGCTTTATCGTGACTGCTAGTTTTAATTTTCTGCACAGCATTTACAGCAGGTAGTTTTCTCATTTTTTATGTATTTCTCTATCACTACTGTAAAATAAGCTTCATGAGAATAGGTGCTAAGGAAACAGTAGGGGCTTATAGCCATTCATTTATTCATTTATTGTAGAAATATTTATTGATGACCTGCTAGATAGATACCAGGTACTGAGCACACCTCTGAGAAGGCAGAGGCGAATGAGCTGTCACCCCATCGTAAAGGTCCTCACAGTGTGGCAGGAGAGGCAGCTTGTCAACAGATGCCTTAGTCAGCTCAGGCTACCACAACAAAATACTATAGACTGGATGGTTTAAACAACAGGAATTAATTTTTTTTATGGTTCTGGAGGCTGGAAGTCCAAGATCAGCATGCCAGCTGGTCAGGTTCTGGTGCGGGCTCTCTTCCAGGCTTGCAGACAGCTGCCTTGCTGTGTCCTCACATGGCAGAGAGAGAAAAAGAGCAACTCTCTAGTGCTCCATCTTATGGCACACTAATCCCATCAGAACAGGCCCCCCCTTCATAACTTCAAAACTTCTAACCCTAATTATCTCCCAAAGGCCCCATCTCCAAATATCATCACATTGGGGGTAAGGGCTTCAATATATGAATTTGGGGCTGCACAATTTAGCCCATAGCAACGGATAAAAAGAATGTGCTTGATAAGCAAATGGTCTTAATTCTGGCGAAGGAATCATCAGCTCCACCTAAGAAGACCTAACGGGGAGGCTAGTACTTGAACATGAAGTCTTGAAGCATTTATTGGAGTTTACCAGGTAGGTAGGGGTGAGGTAGGGGAAGGATAGTCTTGGTGGATGGAATATGTAAAAAGAAATAGAGGTTGGAAACAGCATAATCCTCCTCAAAACCCCTGGGATGAGCCTGTTTGGCCTGGCCGGGGTCCAGTGCCCTGCTCTGAACCAGTCAAGTGACAAATGGCATGGGGCAGGGACAGTAGGCCCTGAACTCCATGAAATGGGTCCTCCACAGTGAAGGGAGGCTCTGCGAACACAGGGAGGGGGAGGGATGGTGCGTAAGCTAAAAGGAAAGATGTCCACCCCAGTTATCGTAACTGCTTTGGAGGTTTCTAGCAGAAGTAACTTCACACTGAACGAGCCTCCCTTAGTCACCCAAGAGGTTCTCAAATCGTCTTCTCCTGTGGCCACTTGAACTGCACCGAAGGTGCATCCTAGAGTATTTTTAATATTGGAAAAGAAAGCAAAGTGTAACTTAGAAACTCTTACCCCTACTCCCATTTCCTTCAAAAAAAAAAACAAAAAACAAACAAAAAAAAACTCTCAATGTTTGAAAGCAAAGGATACATAAAAGTTTAAATTATTTGCCACTTTAGATCATGCACACCCCAACTGCATTTCTCTATCTGGGATGATTGGAAGCTGAGTATAAACTCTGTCAAGAGAGAAACACGGACGCTCAGGCAAATACCTATCCTGTTAATAAGGTGACGTTGTCTCACATGGAGGAATTCTATGAGGTTATGTGGTTCATGACTCACTGTGACTCATACCCTGCCCCGAGTTTGATACAAATCCCTGCCTGGTGCCAGTGGGAGGTTTCCATGGGTAATTTAATCAACTGGGCTGTGTTTCTGTGTTATATCACCTCACTTCTTGATAAGATTTACTCTTAAAAAAAAGAAGTTTTGGCACAGGCTTCTAAACTCCTAAACTGACATCTTTAATACAGACATTGTAAGAAAACAACTAGGAGGGTCACAAAGACTGAATGCAATTTTCTTCTTTGAAATGAGACACAGAGGAAATGCCGTTCCTAATATGACAGACCCAGTTGTTCTGCCCAAAGGGCCTTCATCCACCCAGAGGTGATGGGTGAAGCCCGGGGGCTGCAGATGCCTTGGTCTCAATTAGACATCTTTGCTGTCTGTCAGTGGCTTTCGAGGCTCCCTCTCTGCGGGCCCCAGCGTACAGGCTGCACTCGAGTTGAGCTGCCGGCAGCTGGGAGCATGCTGTAAGTTGGGCATTTTCAGATCTCTGTGTGTCTGCCCTGGGAAATAAGGGACGGTGGCAAAGATCACTCATCCACTGCTAGCAGGCTGTGGGGCCAGCACGTTCCCCACCTAGGAGGAGGTCAGAGATCAACAGAGAATACACAGTGCTTTGATAGAGGGCATGCGACTTCCAATTAGCCAAGACATTCTGAAAACACTCATTCCCCGCATCGTCGAACCATTCCTTGTTTGCCACCCCACATTACCTTTGCTCTACTTTGTGACCAAGGAGTCAAAGGCAAAGTCTGTCCTTTGGGTGGTAAATAACACACTGCTCCAAAGCAGGATCCTCTGAGGATAAGTTCAAGTCCTAAAACAGCCGCAGGAACGATATGAATTTGAGCACAACACACAGGCTCGTGCTGTACTCAGCATGGGGACTAATCTGGATTTGCATCTACTGTGTGATGCTCCCAATGTGAATTTTTACATTTTATTTTGAATTTTTCTAAAGAACAGAGCAATACAGAGAAATAGATAAGGGTAAAAAGAGACTAATTCCCACAAGATTTTTAATCTTTTACATTACATTGCAGTGTCTTCTCAGCACCAGGGGATCAACACCCTGTTACACGGCAGCACGTTATTAAATAGATGTGGGGACTGAGCTGGGTGAGGGGGCTTCTCAAGTTCATCACCCTCCCAGCACTGCATCAATCCTTCCCTTGCTCCTGCCTTACTCAGTGGAAAACTCATTCCCCATCTTTCCTAGGAAGGGCCCTGCAGCTAGCTCTAGACATGCCTTTGCCCATCCTGAGAACCTTTCCCATCCATTGTTAACACTGTTGCCAACAGCAACAGCTACAGCTCAGTTGCAGTCTCTAAGGTTGGTTTGGCACAATGCTAAACACATTATACACATTCTTTCATCTAAACTCCAATGCTCAAACTATCCCACTGAGAAAGGCATAATTACCTCCATTTAATTGATGCAAAAATAGGCACAGAAAGGAGAAGTATTATACCTCTCTCAAGGTCTCTCAACTAGTACATGACAGAGGATGGGGGCTCTGCCTGTCCTCAAGTTCTCTGCTCTCTGCACTTATTCACACATTCCCTGCGGTTGGTACAGAGAAAACCTATTTGTCTACTGCCAACAGACATTTGGTCCCTAGGTGAATGGGAGAATTCCAAGGCCAGGAAAGGTTCATGGTGGTCACATATGACATGGCGTCCAAGTCTGATGGCACAGGCCTGGGTCTTTATGCCCCAGGGCTGCACCTCACAGGGCTAAAGGGACACCTAAGCTCATCTCAAAGGCTTTGGGCTCCCTCTGGGCACTCCCTGCATGGCAGTTGTGCCCACGTGCTCACTGGCATTCCATTCCCAGCACTCTGTGACGTTCCAGCCTAATTTTCTCATGCATACTATTTTATTTACCTTCTGGTTTTCACTCTTTAAAACTCTCTGTAACAACAGAGCTCATCAGACAGGGCGGAAAATCAAAATCCAACCGGAGGCAGCTGTAGCATGATGACAGAGCACTGGGTTGTGGTCAGACCAATTGGGTTCCTACCCTACCTCCACCACCAAGCTTACTGGCTGTACAGACTTAGGCAGGTCACTAAACTTCTCTGAGCCTCAGTATCCTCCTTTTCTATAAAGTGTGGCATTAATATTATGATGATATCAGTAACGTGTTTAGTGCCATGCTCAGTAAATGGCGTCTCATCGTCTTCCTCGTTGTCATCGGAAGGCAGTGTTGTACTGATGTGGCCGATCCGTATGCTGGGCTGAGTGGCCTGGCCTGAGGCCAGCAGCAGAGGAGAAGCCTGTGATGTGTCCCCAAGCCCAAGGCGTCTTCTGGGGCACGTGCAGGTGGCTCTCCATCCTGGCCATCAGGTCCTTTGTGAATTCATTCAAAATGGCTCTGCCAGAGCTTTAGGCCAAGAATTCCTCTTCAGATAAGATGGACTTTGAGGAATCAGTTTGGTTCTCTAACAGGAAATCTGTCTTTTTACCCCAAAGTTCCAGTGAATCTTAAAAGCCTTTGGTCAAGCTTTTAAAGCCTTGCCATTATCATAAGGAAGAGAGTAATCAGGCTTCTAAAAACCTAAGCATGAAGAATAATGGAAAATCTAGTCCCTGGGTCACAGGGGAAAAATATATTGTAGCCTTTAAATGGAAGCATTTTAAAGGTACTAAAGATATCAAATGGCATACTGCTACAAGTCAGACAGAATTTAACACTTTTTCCACCTCCCTATGCATATGTATGTGTAAAGAAGAGATATATTGTTGAGAACTGTTGAAACTATTTTTGAGAAGTTTTGAGCTATTTTTGAAAAATGTCAGGCGAAGTAAGGCAGAGACATTTGGACGGAAGGGTATCCAGAGCATCCTTGAGGGCTGAGAAGGCGGAGCACCCCTCCCCCACACTGCTGAGCGTTCTCACAGGTCCGGAGAATTCTTTAGTAGAATATTAGGCCCGGACGATTAAGCAAGAATGATATCTGAGCTAAACCAGGGACTGAAGGCCAAGGTCTGCACTTGCTAACTCTGTCTCTGCTGTTAACTCCCTGCAAAATGCTGTGGACTATCTCATAGGAAAATAAAAATAAAGGTTTCACTGAGCTAATTACAAAGTGGTTTTAAATACTAAAAACAATTATCACAGAGAGATGATACATATATATCTACACATGGAGAGATTTTAAACATGTGATCTTAGCATTAAAAGAGAGTTTGGTTCACACGTCTTGTTTAACCGATGAAGAAACCGAAGTACTGAAAGACCAAGTAATTTGCCCGGGGTCACACGGTAAATGAGTGTTGGATTGAGGATTAGAAAATAGGTCTCCTGATGCAATTCGAGGGTGCTGTGCCTGCTAGGACACGCATGGCAATGCACTGGCACAGCTAAGTCAGTAGAGTCTGAAGACGGAAAATAAATGGATGTGGTTGAAGAATTCTTGTAAGTTTTTCTTATGAAAAGCAAGGACAGATCATTGTTTTCTTTTCTTTCTTTGATGAGGATAGAATGGCCAGGAAATTATTATAGGTTTGTCAGGTTAAGTGATGGTATAATGCAAATAATAAGGGACGTTAAATGCTGCATCAGTAATAATAACAGTAGTTAACAGGATGCACCAAGCATCCTGTAGCAGGCATTGTGCCTGTAACCTCACTTCATCCTCATGACATCCCTGGGAGAGTGAGACTATTCTCAGCACCATGTTAGCAAACAGAAAACTGAGTTTTATGAAAATCTTTCAATTAAATGGCCTACATGTGTGGACGGTTGCATGCACTCAATTTTGTAGCCTCATTTTAATGGGCATTAACACATGGAGCCCACTCTAAGAATAGAGGCCAGGGACTCAGTGCTTGTCATGGCAGAGAGGGCTGAAGGACCCATTTTCAATGATCCTTGCTAAATTAAACACACATATACACTCACTTAATTCTCTCAGCAACCACAAGACCTAGTTATTAATACTAAGGTTTCATTAGTTCCATTTTACAGATGTGGAAATTGAGCAAAGAGAGACCAAGTAACTTGACAGAGGTGGGGCCAGGATTGAATCCTAGTTCTCTATTTCTGAGTGCATGCTGTTGACCACCACGCTCAGTTTTCTCCTCATCTTCAATTCTGTCATCTATAAAATGGGGGTATAACTGCAGTCCTAACGTTTGGGGGAGAATTACACTTTATGCCAGATAAACGGAGGCACTTTATAAACTAGCAAGTACTGAAGGAATGCTATTTTTGCGGAGATGAGAGGGAAAGAGAACCTTTGTTTGGAACCATATAATTTAAAACTCAGAGTCTCCCTAGCAACATTTACTAATTTTATTGAAATTTTAGATGCTGAAATTTTAGATGCCTCTTTGCAGTTTTCCGTCTTACTAAAATATGTACGAAACCCCAATACGCACATTCAGCTTTCTAATGAAAACCGTCACCAGTTAAAACATTCTGTAAGATTGATGAAAAGAAGAGTTAAAAATCCAAATAGCAAGCTGGCTCCCAAAGGCTTGTTCCTGTGGACCTTGCGATTCTGAAAGGAAATAATTAAAGCAAGGCCTATGTAAGGTTCCCACCAAGATTTATGGATAGAAACTTAAAGATCTCAGTTATTCTGCCTCTGTTTAATTGCTCCGCTGTCAGTGACCCCCACAGTGGAAAATCTGAGTCAGAAGCAGCCGGGGAGGGCTGTGAGTGTCCGCAGCAGCTGGGACATGAAGCAGAGGAAGTGAGAAACCTCACTCTCCCAGAGGCACTTCGACACTGCTGCGCTCAGTGGCAGCTCTTGAGTTGAATTAAGAGGTCAAGGTGGGAGAGAAGAAGCAGCAACTGCCCACAGATATTTTTAATGCATTGTATGTGCCTCTGCACATCGTTTTAAATTAGCATTTCTTGTCTCATCCTGACCACAGGTTCTTCCCCACTCACGGATTATACATCAGGCACACGTGCTTAATCTGCCAAAATAGAACAGTTCGTCGAAAGAGAACTCTGGGGCATTTGTTGTTTAAAACGGCATCTATTTCTTAAAATGAGAGCTAATCAAAGCCATCAGTGACTTAATGCCATAAAACTGCCATAGTGAAACGTTTCCAAATCCAGTCCACAGGGCATCCACACAGCGGAAAACACAGAGTCTTCAACTCCAACCCAGACCGTCACAGTACAGGTAGTACATTTTAGTTCCGAGAATTGGCCTTAAGTTTGGCTAGTGTCAAATCCTTTCTAATTTTTTCCATGTTTTTCTACGTTTTTTAAAAAATTTGTTCTAGATAATGCTTATATAGTAACTAATATAAATAACCAATTGCCCAGCGGAGAGACTACTCCCAAGGGAATACCAAAATGAGGGCACAGGGATACTGCTGGCTTGCCCTTTTGAAATGATTTCATAGATGTACCCAAACCCCATGATGTACTCTTACCTCGACCCACACCCCCAGCCTTGCACTCATCCTCCACATCTGATAATGGAAACGGCCCCTTGACTCTTGCCTTGCCTGCTCTCCTCAGGTAGGGTTTGCCATTACCCTTTAGACTGCTGAGGTAGCTGCTGAGGCCCCTACGACGCTGCCTTTATGTAAGAGTCCCTGCCTTTACATGAGAGCCTCACGTCCAGAACCCGCTCATCCAGTTTGCCTCAGCGCTTTACAAGGGACCAGGGAGTTAAAGGGCATGGTAGGATTTAATGCATTCTTCTTGCAGCTAGAAGTTTTTGACCTGAAACAAGAAAGCACTTTCAAATTCAAAGTAATGAAAATTAGGTTGTTGTCTTCGCCTGGGTCCCTCGAAAAGCAGAGCCTGAGACAAATGCATACATGTAGGGGGTTTATTTGGGAAATGAGCCCAGGGAGGAGTGAGGAATAGCAAATGGGAACTAGGAACCAGGGAAGAGGGAACACTCACACAAGGATGCATTATCAAGCTGGCCCCTGCTACAGGGTGCCTGGTGCTTGATCTCACCAGAACTTTCTGAGGAGCCTCATACAATGGGTCTCAGAACCATCAGACCTGGTTACAAAAGGCGGAAGCATTTGTCCATTGACTCTGGTGCCCCTTTGATCAAGAGTGTCCCCACAGTCCTCATATGTGTGCCGCACATGCATGCGTGCCCAGCAGGCTCCCGTAGGCATCTCATGCTCTGACATCAGAGGAGCCCCAGGCAGGACAGGAGAGGTGCTCTTGCAGCTGCCATCTGAATTGAACACTGTCTGGAATCAGCTGCAGCAGTAGCAGCTAGAGCGAGAAGTGAGACTAAGGGGACCTGTACCAGGTACCGGGCATATCTGCCATAATGTTATGAGAATGTCGAAATGCCCACCCATAACTTCTGTGACTGGTTGACACATGCTGCAAAGTGTTTCTACTGTCCCTCTTCATATCCACTGACCAGTAAACCATCACCAAATGAGCTCTGCCGTAAACCTCCATTCAACCCTCAATTATTTATTGTCCTGGGCAGTATTCTAGGACCTGGGGCACATGGCAGTGAATAAGACCACACCGTCTTTGCTCTCAAGCTCATATTCCAGTGGACAGAAACAGACGGTATAAAATATGAGCTAAATAAGGAAAATGACAGATGGCTAAGTGAAGGAAATGAAAATATAGTGATGTGATGGGGACCGAATAGTAACAGCTTATCTTGTTACCTTGAAAGGTTAGGCAGGTGGGTGGTTTGGCTTTTGGTTCCTGTGACTCAGTCATATTATCCTTAAAATCCATTTCAATTGCTTAGTCAGACACAATTGTACAATTTTAAGGTCTAACATTTTAAAAACCACATCATGATTCATATAATCATATGACACATAACATCAGTGGAGTCTTCTTTGGCAAAACTGGAGAGTCATCTCAATCCATTGCTCTCTCAAATCGCCCCCCCCCACATACCTACACACATGCACGCACTCATGTGCACAATCTGTGTCAACTCTACTTCCTGCTATTTCTCAAATCCACTCTCCCCTTCAGAAAGGTCCTCTCCATCCCCCCGGCATGTGTGGTCCAGGCCATCTGCACCTTTTGTCCAGGCCCTGTCAAAGGCCTCTTGATGGACTGTCCAAGTTTTGTTTTGCTGTGCAGCTTCATCTTCTGGTGTCTAGAAAAATCTCCTTTGTAATTTTCATCCACTTGTCCTGGTTCTGCCCTCTAGCAATTCAACAAAAAAATCTAGACCTGCCACACAACTGCCCTCCACACAATTGAACAGGACAACACTCTCCTTTGTCTCCCCTCCAGCCTGTATTTCCCCAGTTCGGTGCCTTTTTCAGGCATCATGATCTCCAGATCCTTCTTTATCCTGGTAACCCTGATCTGAACATAGGTGGGTTTATTGTTGTTTTAAAAATGTATTCAAAACTGAACACAGTATTTCCATTGTGGTCTGAACAAAGCACAGTGGGTTCTATTTCTTCCTTTAAGCTACTTAACTTTTTAAAAATACATTTTAAGAGTGCAGTTCTATGAATTTTAAAAATAAACACACCTGTGTAACCACCAACCCAATCAAGATACAGAACATTTTCATCTCCCCAGAAAGTTTCCCCATGCTCTTCCCAGTCCAAACCCACACCACAGCAACTACTACTCTGATTTCTATTTCCACAATTTAGTTTTGCCTTTTCCAGAATTTCATATAAGCGGAGTCATAGAGTATGCCATCCTTTGTGACTGGCTTCTTTCACTCAGTATGTTTTTGAGAGTCATCTATATTGTTGCATGTGTCAGTAGTTTGTTCCTTTCCATGGCTGAATAGGACTCCATGGTATATACCACAATTTGTTTATCCACCCTCCTATTGATGTACATTTTGGGTTGTTTTCAGTTTGGGGATATTGTGACTAAAGCTATGATAAGTATTTTATAGACTTTTGTTATTATTTATCTTGAGTAAATACCTAGAAGTGGAATTTCTTTATCATAACATAGAAAAATGGTTATTTAACTTTATAAGAAATTGACAAATAATTTTCCAAAATGGCTGTGCAAGTAATGTAGGAGAGTTCCAGTTGCTCCACTTCTTTGCCAAACTTTAGTTATTATTTGTTTCTTAATATTTAGCCACTCTTATGGGCATAAAGTAGTGATTTGTTGTAGTTTTAATTTGCCTTCATTCAGTGAAGTAGAGCAACTCTCATGTGCATATTGGTCTTTCACACGTCTTCTTTTGTGAAATGCCTGTTTGAGTATTTTGCCTTCTTTTTCATTGGGTTGCTTGCCTTTTTATTTTTGAATTATAGGAATTCTTAATGATATCTTTTGATTAGCACAAATGCTTAATTTTGATTAGGTCCATTTTTCCTTTTAGCTTTTTTTTTTTTTTGCCCTATCTAAGCAATCTTTGTCTAAAATATAGTCAAAAAATTTTCTAATCCTAGATTTTCTTGTAGAAGTTAAGCACCTGTAGGCTTAACTTTGCAGCATTTATGTTCAGGGCTATGATCCATCTTACATTAGTTTTTGTGTATGGTGTGAGATAAAGGTTGAGATTTGTTGGGTTTTTCCTCCATAAGTTATTTTAGCACCCTTTGTTGAAAAGACTTTCCCCCATCAAGTTACCTATTCCATATTAGATGGGGAGCATCTCCAGACCCATCTCTTGCCATCACCATTTAAAAATAAGTTTTATACACACTGATTCAGCTCGTTCACCCTTTAGCCTTTGCTGACTGAATACTCTAAGTTGGGCGTGGGTTAGGAGCTGGGTACAAAGAACTCATGTCCTGGAAGAGTTTCCGTCTGTTGGAGGAAGCCAACATAAAAGCTAATGATTTCCATACAACGTCTCACATGATGGGAGAGGATTTCAAAGGGGTTTGTGGGAATGTAGAAGAAGGCATATGATAGGGAGGCAGAATATCATAGCGATTAGAGGGCACTGGCCACGCAAATCTAGTTTAAAATCCAGACTACAACATATCCTTGTTGCTAAGGCAGACCTTGTCCAAGCCATTCAACCTAAAGTATTACCTGTCACAAAGTACAGAATTATTACATTTGTCTGGTACTCAGTTAAGTGCTTCAATAAATGGTTGATATTTTTACCCCACAGGACTCAGAGAAGACATCCTGGAGGAGGTGGCTCCTCAGCTGAGCCTCAAAAAATGTCAAAAGTTGGCCAGATGAAGAAAGGAAATAAAGAGCTTTTCAGGCTGAAGGACTAGGAAGAAGAAAGACATAGAGGCATAAATCAGCATGGTATAGATGGGAATACTGCTAAAGCTTAGAGTGTGAAGAGGTGAGTGGCCAAAGAGATGAAGTCACAGTGAGTGTTAAAAGCCATGCTAAGGAGCTCAGGCAGTATTTTTCAGTCCAGGCACCTGTGGCAACTAGGAGACTTATCAGCTGCTCCTTTAGGCTTTAAGTCAGGTCTTGAATGCTGCATTCCACAATAACTCCACCAGTAGGCTTAACTGTGAAGCTCACCCTGAGAGCTGGGCCATGCATCATAGAGCCTCCCACAGACCGACCTGGGATGGTACACTCTATCGCAAAGCCTTGGGCAGCTTCTAATGCAGCGAGAGAGCCACAGGTCTCCCATGATTCCCAAATGGAGCTTAATACACACTAATTCTAATTCTGTCAAACCCCACAGGCTCTGCCTCCTTAAGAGCAGAGCCACACTTTACACTTGGTGCCACAGTTGTACTTGAACGGCTCTTGCCAGTAACCTTCCCAGATGGAGAGCCTGGCCCCTCTCCAGCTGTCCTCTTATTGAAGGGATCCTATCAGACATGGACAGATCTTTCTGAACTATGCAGGCTTTCAGCTACTTGTTTGCTTTAAGCTACCATTTAAGAATTTGCTACATATTAGGTCTCCTGCTAAATTTTTAACATGCATTAACTCAATAAGTTGAAGCCTCCCAGCAACCCCATAAATAGGTTTTATTGTTTCAATTCACAGATGAGGAAAATGAAGCTCAAAAATATTAAATAATTTGCCTACAGTCACATAGACAGTCAATGGCAGGTCCAAATTTAAGCCATCTTCTTAACACCTCTACATTATTATCTCCTGCTTCCTAGCAGCCACTGAGGAATGGATCTCTTGGCTCCCCTTCTCCACTGGCCTGATGGGACATCTCAGCCCTGGTCACTCTGAGCTCCTCAGACACACCTTAGGCTGCCCTTCTGGAACTGCCTTCTTAGCTGAGTCACTTCAGTGGGTGATGGGCCTTGGCAGCGTCCCTGCTGACTCTGTGGCACTGCTATGCCGGCCTACCTTTAGCCAGAACTGAGTGCATTATTAGTTGCATTGCACAAGTTAGATGGCCGAGGTTGAGAGAGTTCAAGAACATTAACAGTAAATCACAGCACCAAGACTCAAGCCAGCAGCATCTCATATACTGCCTTGCCTTTCTGGACAGTAAGTTTCCTGTCCAGGAAGCATTCCAGCAGAGGTGGGAAGACAATTGGATAGAAAAGTTGTACAAGCCCCTCCAAAATCTATGAGTTTATAATTCTGCCTAATAACTGAAATATTAAACCAAACGCTAAAAAAAAGAGAGAAAACAATGTAGAAAGAGCCATATTACTAACAGCGTAACTCAAAGCTTGTCTGTCCACTTTTCACTATTGTCTTACTAAGAAAAGATAGAACGGTGGGGGGAATGAGTGGCCGAGACATGTATCCGACATTAAATAGCCCAAAACAATGATACATGTAAAGAAAACATGGAGCCCTGATTCATATTGTCACAGGCAAGAATTTTGCTGCCAAGTTAGCATCGATTCCCTTTATCTGATCAGGATGAAAGCTAATGTCCACATGAGATCATCTTGGAAAGGAAGTAGAGCACGTGTGGCCGTGCAGAATCACAAAACCCTGGTTTGCTGGGAGTGAACAAGTTAGAACCTGACTTTTGCTGCTGTGCCCAATTTGCTGAATTTATAAAGCAAAAATCAAAACCAAGCCTTTCTTCCACATCTAGCCATCTGTTTCTGTGAGTCTATTTGTCTGCATACCCCGAACCTCTAGATGCAGAGTTCCAGGCCATTGTTGACAGCTTTTTAGCTGTGCCCATGTATGAGAGAGCTAGAGAGCTGTGTGTCTTAGAGCTTTGAACATTTTCAACGTGACGAGGTATTCACCAGCTGAAAGCGCTGCCAGAGTCCAGAGCTTCTGGGAATGATGTGTATAACACAGAGGCTCTTAATAGGGTATGTCGTGGATTTCAGCTGCTCCTGCCTTTGGCTGGGATCACAGGAGTTGTTATGAGTTTAACGCTGAGCCATGAGCATGAGACTGTTAAACAGCCAAACTGGGACCTTCATCCAAATTGATGAACTCTACAAAACCATCTCCACCATCGTTTCAGAAAGTAGTTTTGCAGGAGGCATTCACAGCCATTGTGCAAAGGTCATTAGTGTTGACATGGTAGAAAAGACATATCCCTAGTACTTCCTATATCACCCATATTTGTATGATAGCAAAAATGAATGGAAATAACTAGAGCCATAGAAACATGATTAATGAAATAGAAAGCATTTAACTTTTATTTATGTACTTCCCAACCATTTATTGATCACTTGCTATGTGCCAAGTACTCTTACTTGCTGAAATACAGAGATGATAAATATATTCCTTTCTTTCGAGGGGGCACATATTTAATGGGAGAAATAGACATAAGTGAAAATAGTTATGATATAGTCATCATTATGCAGAAGGTACTATGGGAGCACAGAGGAAGAATGGATTTGGGGGGATATCACAAATGAGGCTGCATTTGAACTGCCTTGAAGGGCATATAGGAGTCTGTCAGACAGAAAGGTTAGGACGGGATTCCAGGCAGAGGAATTCCATGTACGAAGACAAAGACTGAGGAGAGGAATGGAGAGTTTGGAAAGTGGCAAATCATTGAACACATTCCAGTACCTAAATTTTGAACCATTGCAGTGAGAAAAACTAAAATCCCTCTGCAAATCATATACATATATTCTAGTGTTAAAGTTATCAGTCCAAAATGTATCCAGGTAGAGTAGCATGGACCATGGAAATGAGGACAGAGACAGTCTAGGACCAAAAAAAAAAAAGGCAATCTGAATTTCAAATAGTATGGCACACAATTCCAGTCACTCTGGACTAAGGTTTTACCTTAAATCCTGGTGGAGAATGATTGGATGTTAATGTTAGAATCACACTAGATACCATGTGTATATAAGCAAATTGTTATGCTGCATATATTCATACCAAAGTGCAGGTTCACTTATTCTCAGCAAACTCCTTTGCTATGCTTATAATGGCCTGCAGTAAACAATGCCTTTCAAGTAGTGGTGAGGACAAGTACAAGAGATGGGTGGAGCCCACTGATATTTGCCCCGTGGGTAGAGTAGAGGGGTCTTTGTAGAATGGTGTCTGCAAAAGATCTGGCACATAGTAAGTTCTCAATGGTAGCTCGATAGTGACAAAGAAAGGGTCATATAAAAATAACAAGTGAAAATTCACAGGGCAGCCCAGGGAAGCAGTAGGTTTGAGCTTGCTGTCTATCTGCTGTTGTGAGTAAGCAAACATCAATTAAGAAACACTGGAAATTCAGGTCTGAACACGCACATTACAGGTCAATTTTATACTCTCTCTGTGGTACCAGGACCCCAAGCTAAAAAATTAAATAAAAATTCGTACAGGGACATTGAAAACCCTGGGCATCAGTAGTTGCTGATATCAAACAGCCTTACAGAGACAATGAAAAACCACCAGATTCCTAGAACAGCCTCAAGAGCAAAAAACTTTTCTAAGGATGAGCTCATAATCAAAAATTGCAAACCACAGGAAGAGACAAACCACCATAAGGGAGAATTAGGAGGCATGAGAGCTAGAAATAGTAAAATGGTCTAAAAATAATAAGGGATTTGAAGACAATGCAAAGACTTCTATAATTTCTACCTACACAGTAAATTTAATTGAAAGCTGTTAAGAATGATAAAAGCTCCACTTGCAAATTCTTAATGGCCTATTTAAAGCTTCAATCTTGGTTTTTTAATTGACTCACATATCAAAATTGAAATATAATTTTATACCAATCTGGTCAAAATCTACCCAATCTTGTCAAAAACAGTCCTTTAAAAGTTATCTTGGAAAAGGCAGAGAGATGGAAAGTGCCCAAGCAGTTGAGTTAAAACAGGCATCTCATTTTTCCCTGTTAATTAAACCAGCTCTGAAATTGTTATAAACAATTTTATCTATTCATATTTCAGCTGGTGCTCTCACTTTGTTTAAGAGTAGACTTTTTATCCATTTACTTTGTTAGTAAGAAATGTCAAAACTCCAGTAAAAACTCAAAAAACATTTTTTTTGTCTGCCACTGTTTCATTAGAACAACATTCCAAAAGGGCTTTACATGGTTTATTTTTACCTATAGAATTTTGAACTCTTTCTAGAAAAGACTGCCAAACTCTAGTGGGTTGAAGGACCAGACAATGGCATAGACACAGGGGTCCCAAATTTCTGTATGTCCATTTGGAAATGTCTTAGGGTAGAAGTCCCTGAACTTGGGGGTTTATAAATAAAATTTCAAAAAAAAATTGAGTGAGTTACATAGTTACCATCATATTATTTGCTTAATAAGGAGATTGAAAATAAATATCTACTGTTGACATAGCTTATTTTTTAAAAAACACTTTGACACCAAAACATTAACAGAGAACATAATCTCAGGGGAAAAAATTTTCCTTAAATTTGTATTAATATATAAGTAGCTTTATGAAAAAGTGTATTACAGCACCCTGGTTTTCTCCATTTTGTCATTAACTAGTAAAATTGGTCACAGTTTCAGATTTTCAGTGCTCTCCAGCTTGGGAATACACGGCTTGTGTCCTCTTGCTATATCTCCCAGGCTGGTCTCGAATTACTGGCCTTAAGCAAGCGATCCTCCCACCTCAGCCTCTGAGTAGCTGGCACTACGCCATCACACCTGGCCGCATGTGTCATCTTAACTCTGATTTCGAAGCAGGAGCTGCAGAACTCTAGAAGCCATGTTGATTTAGATACACATTCTGCATTAACATGGGCAGACTCTACACCCCTGACCTATAATTATAACTAGACTGACTAGAAAATTATTGGAATTTTGAGGGTTCTTTGTGGTTTTCATAGAACTTACAGGTGTATTCTCTCATTCAATCTAAAAACACAAAAACCAGAATAAAAAACCTACTGTAAGTAGAAGGTGTTATATTTATCCTATCTCATAGATGAAGAAACTAAAATTGAGAGCAGTTGTTCATTTATTCATTCATATATTCAACAAACATTTATTCAGTGCCTTTGGGCCCTGCAGAACTGTGCTAACCCTACTGATGTCAAGATGAGTAAAAAAACCATCCACACTCTTGACTTACTCAAGATTCTACAAATAGTGGCAGAGCTGGGACTGAAGCCCAGGTTTTGTGTTTTTTCATTTTGGGTTTTTTTTTTTTTTTTTTTGAGACAGGGTCTCGCTCTCTTGCACAGGCTGGGGTGCAGTGGTGTCATCATAGCTCCAGCTATGGGCTCCAACTCCTGAACTCAAGTGATCTTCCTGCCTCAGCCTCCCTAGTAGCTGAGACTATAGGCACACGCCACCACACCCCACTAATTTTTTAATTTTTTGTAAAGACAGGGTCTCACTATGTTGCCCAGGCTGGTCTCCAACTCCTGACCTCAAGTGATTCTCCAGCCTCAGCCTCTGAAAGTGGTGGGATTACAGGTGTGAGCTGCCACACCTGGCCCTAGCCCAGGTATTCTGATTGCAAATATTGTGCTTCTCTATCTACCAAGCTGTGCTGCCCACTGTATCTCTCTCTCCATTATGAACAGTTCTCCCTACCACAGACAGCGCAGAAAGTCCTGATCCCCGACCTTGGACAGACTGAGACCCATGGAACTCCACACAGGTTCTTGTAGTCAAACCAACATTCTTGAGACATCTGTTCAATAGGCTGAACCCTATTAGAGTGGCTGAGCCCTGGAATGGCGCTGAGGGTGTGGATGGGAAAAGGAGAAGGCGGCTACTAGTGGCAGTATCCCAGCTGGCAAAACAAAAGCCCTGTGGCAAACCAGAGGGTTCAAAGACCAGGTGTTATTATCTGAACATGAATATGCTAAAAGCCCTTAACCCCCTCCCCACCATGCCAAGCAGTTTATCAAAATATTCCTTCCAAACATATGTGTCTCCTGAGAGATCCGATAAGTACCATTTTCTCCCATCCCTTATACCCAGTAATGCTGTGGTTTAATATCCATTTGCCCACACCTTAATCTTCCTCTATACCCTCTTCTTGCTTGAAACAGCCTTTGTTCAGCACTTTGCCAAAACATATTCTCATTAGACATCACCCAATTCAAAGCCTGTACTCACCAGTGAGACTGCTTTGATGTACCCAGAACATTGCATTGTCCCAGCTCAGTCTCAGCAGGTCTCAGCATCTGGTATTCATATATTTCAAGGATTATTCCTAGCTTGCACCTACCAGTACATAATTGGACTTAAAATGGGTGTCCTGGTCACATGGTTGTTATAATTTTGAGTATCAACCTAACATATATTGCTATGCAGTCATTTACATTTGTAAAATCTTCGTAGATACTTTTGTTTCATATGTCTGCCAGACTAAGACATATTAGAAGTCAGAAACTATTTATAAATAGATATAGATATTTATAATATGTCTCATGCAATGCCAAGTGATGGATCATTATGTACAGTGTATTTGTTTATGAATTTTGGAGTTAAGAAAAAAAATAGAAAAACTAGCCTTAACCCTTCACTTAACTCCCTATATATACTCTGTTTAATGGGATGTTTAAATTATGTTTTTTCTGAAAATAGAAAATAATTGGCACCAAACATGAATACATTAATGGGAATATACTGGTGCCAATTTAACAAAAAACATTTGAGAAATCTGTTGCCAACTTCACGCAGGTCGCCCTTCTATGCATATAAGTGCTTGGTCAAAAATACCTGGTAGGTGAAAGCTGCTCCAAGATGCACTTGACTCTCACCAATGACAGTGCAAACCTCTCTGTGAGAAAACCATAAAATACTTTTCCATTGTGACCCCCACAACTTTGTCAGGGACAATGAAAGAAAATACATTCTTCTGATCCATCACAAGGCATAGGAGTACCATCGTACATCCTGCCAGATGCCAAGACACATTGACTCGGTAACCAAATCCACATGACTCTAGGAGATGTGAGCTTACACGTTTAAGTTCCTAGACTTCACCTTAATGGACATTGAATAAGCACATTCTCAAGATAGCCCTAACTTGTGAAATCTGCGGCAGTCATCCTTAAAAATGCTTTGCACAAATTGGACAACCAAGAAATATTTTTTGAATAAAATTGAAGAGTTGAATGAAAGGAGTTGGACTCTTTGCAGCCAGGGGTTGCTATCAGCCTCATATACATATGTTAGTTAGTTAGTTTGTTTGTTTAGAGACAGGGTCTCACTCTGCTGCCCAGGCTCGAGTGCAGTGGCATGACCATAGCTCACAGCAGCCTCAAATTCCTGGGCTCAAGTGATCCTCCTGTCTCAGCCTCCTGAGTAGCTGGGACTACAGGTGTGCACCACCATGCCAGGCTGAGTTTTAAAAACTTTTTGCAGAGAGAAGATCTTGCTATTCTACCCAGGCTGGTCTCAAACTCCTGGCCTCAAGTTATCCTCCTGCCTTGGTCTTCCAAAGTGCTGGGATTACAAGTGTGAGGCACAATGCCTGGAGACACATGAGATATTTAAATGACAATTAGATTGATGAGACTTGCCTTTCTAATCCTAGCACTGGTCCAAGGGAGAGAGATCTGTGGCATGTGCTTGGGTTCTGTGGATGGTCAGTAACCTACGCTTCTCTTCAATCCTTTCCACATCGCTCATTTTAAGACAGAATAAAATTTTATTATTATGTGAATTTCAGGATGCAGGTTAATTTGGAAAAAAGTATTCTTTTCAAAACAGCCATTCTGAAAAGAGCATCAGCTCAGATGTTTGGGTGAAAGCCATATTCAATTGCTTGTTCATTCCTTTCATCCTTTGCTAATTCCTTTTCTCTTTCCCAGTTGAATAATAATAAGTAGAAGGTGAGATATCAAAATCCTCTCCCTGCCACCAAAATAACAGGTATCTGAATCATACCACTCTGAGGCCCAAAGCTGGTTCCTTTTCCACCTTCTAAAAAAGGACGCAGACACTCTCTGCAGAGAAACTGGCTGGAGGAGACACAAGATACTGTGTGAAACTCTGTGTCTCCTAGGAATTCTTCCCAGGCCAAGTGACATTTTGCACAAAGGCAGCTGATGTCAGACAGCTCTGTTCACCACGTTGGGAACATACATTTTTGTAGCCTGGGAGGATAGGAAAGACTGACTGGATGTGGGAAAGGGGTGCAGGAGGATGAGTGACAGGGCATTAGAACTGAACCTGACCTTCCTCCTTGCTCCAAAGGATGAGAAAGCCCTAATGCTGCAGAGATTATTTATATTAACAAGCTCTTAATTCAAAATGCAATTATCCGGATAATTAAGCTTATAGTACTGGAGATTGCATTAAACTCATTTACGTCTTCTGCCATCAGAGTCATTATTTTGGGGCAGGGAGCAAAAAAAAGAGGTGCATGCCTGTTAAAGAGGGGTGAAAAAGAAAATGACCTTAGACAGTGTGTCCCAAATCTGCTGCATAAGGATTATCAGAAAAGTTTGTAAAATGCACATATTTCCTATCCCTTCTCCCCACCTCATCCCCACTCAGATCCAGGAAAGGCTGGAATGGGGATAGGAAACGATATTTTTAAAAGCACCCTGGGTCATTCAATGCTACCAGCCCAGGGATCAGCTCTAAGGAAGCACAGGTCTTAGAGGCTGGTTTGTTGCCCTGACCAAACTTCACAGTCTGATCCTCAGCTTGATAAACACTGAACATGATGTTGCACCAGGGCTGATCAGAGCCGATTCATTTACAAAGTTTGCATATGTGTAAATCAGAATGCCAGCTCACTAATTACAAAATGGGGTAGTCCTTCCCAGAGATCAGAATGCCCATGTCTGCCATGAAGAACACCTGGACAACAAAATGTTAATCGAACGGCTGCCTGCTGTTGATCTGTGAAATTAGATAAAAGAGATGCTTCCAAAGCATCTCATTTTCATTCAGGCTGCAGGGAAGTGCAGTGAATAATCACTGGATATCCTTAATGTTGGCCAGAGCTGCAGAAACACTGCCAAATTCTTGTCCTCAGACTCTTTTTCTGGATTCTATGAAGATAATCACTTTTTTTCCCACATTTATTCTCCCTTCAATTTTTACTTTCCTAGTTGAAATGACATTCCATTTGTGCATCTCTGGCCGCCTATATTGCACTCAACGTGTCCATATCCCCACCAACATCTTGGGTGATTACTTAGATAGTTAAACGTATTCTCTATCCCTCTGCTCTGATTTGATGCTCAACCTCATGGGAGGTTGTAGCAACTCTCTCCGTGGATGGACAAGGTTCCCAGGCTGTCGTCTTAGATCTGGGATGGAGGGTCTGCTTGGTTCCCTGAGGGCCTGCAGAAGCAGGACATGCTGATGAAGTGCAAAGATGACTCAGTCTCCGGCCAGAGGTCATCCCGATGCCTTCCTGAGTCAATTTTAAATAAGGAAAGGTTTGACCCAAAATTCACTTCACAATAGAGACACATACAAGGTTTTCACTTCATCTTTACACTTACTGGCCCTCAACTGTACTGTTTTCTCATCTCTTACCCATTCACACACATTACACTCCCCACTCCCCTTTCTCTAGTTCTTTGTTCTCTCACCATTTACTCCAAGTGCTGAAATCCTGTCAAAACTTACTGTTAAGTAAAAACAATGAGGAAATGGAAAATCACTACCATTCTCGGGCTAGGAAATTCTGACAATATTAGATAAATATACATGTGTTTTACCATGATTATATATCATACCCATAAACCACAGCTGGCTAACGTCACACCTACTTTTGAAAAGTAAACATTCTGGCAATAAATGTTGCAAGATGACATGGCAGTATTTTCATTTCCTGAGTTTCCTATACAGACAATACTCACAGGGCTGATTTTCAGCTGTCCCAAATAATAAATTATTCCACCAGGTTACATCCTTCATTTACACAAACCTCTGGGCTGTTTGTTTCAATACTCCTGCAGCTGTTACTTAGGTTTTTGCTACATAATTACTGTTTATTCAAAATCTCACTTCTGCGGAGATTCGCTAATACTCGGCTTTCTAAACGTGATGACTCTCATGTTTGGTTCTTTGTGCTAAATGTCGGAGGCAGCTTCTGGTCCTGACCAAAATATTTGCACGATGCTAATTACATTTCTGTGGATCATCAAATTAAAGTCTGCGGAAGGATAAATGAAAAATATGCGTCAAACTTCATAACTGGAATTTCCAATTATTCAGAACAAAGGATCTTGAAATTGGAGGAAGTACAAATACAGGCACCCTCCTCCTTAGAACAGTAATAGTAACAGCAGCTGAGGAGCACTGAGTGCTCACCATGGCCCAGGCCTGCTCTGAGTATAGTCCACATTAATCTCCAACCAGATGACATAAGTAGTACCATCAGCCCATTTTAGAGAGGAGAAAACCAAGGTACAGAGAGGCTAAGTCACTTGTCCAAGACCCCTCAGCTAGTAAGTGATGCAGCCCAAACTTAAACCCAGGCATTCTGTCTCCAAAGCCCACACTTGAGCAAACTACACTACACACTTATGAAAGCTATTTATTCACACTGGTATATTTTTAGAAGTTCAAAATCAGATGTACTAGATGAAGAAAGAAAAAAGTAAAGCAGAAACCTCCTTCCCCTACCTAGTCCTAGTCCCTCTTTCAACTAAACACGCCCCCCCAGCCCTCCCCACCACCATACTACTGGGAGAAGTCCCCATAGGCACCCAGCTCCGTAACAGCTGCTTTTCCTAAAGGGTAATTCAAAAGATCTAGTCTCTGTCTTCTAGAAGCTTATAATTCCAAAGAGAAAACAATATAAGGAGGTACATAAAAAGAACACATAGGCATGGGGGGAAACATAGAAAAAAATAGACAAAAGTTTACACCAAGTTTGACAGTAAAGCAATGAGATTTGAGGTGTGTAAATGATAAACAGCTTCAGAAGGCAATTCCAAAGCCAAGTTCCAAGAGGGGTTCTGCCATTTGTGGTGACCGCTGTGAACTGGCAGCTCACTTTCATGTAAAAGTATCTCATTATTTTATACACGCACCTTGACTATCAAATGCTTCTGCCTCTCCCCAGTCCATTTCACTGGCTCTCCTGATCTGTCTTCAGCGTCTTTCTTCATGTCTGTTTTCATTCCCTTTGTCCAGGCATTCATTTAACTGCTCCTTATGGAGCTCTTTTCTTAGAAGACCCTGTTCAGGGCACTCTGAGAGCTATCAAGAGTGAGTGCAGACTCTCTTTTCTCAAGAAGCTTACCTGCTGCAGGGTCAACTTTGAAAAATGCAAATCTGATCCCGCCCATCAGGTTTAAAACCCTCCAATGGCTTCCCATTGCTCATAGGATAAACACCAAAATCCACCAAGCAGCCTCTGTAAAGCCCCGCGTGGACAATCCTGCCTTCTCTCTGAATTACATGCACATGCCCCTGTTTGCGTCTCTCCAGCCTTTCAGCAGTTTCTTGAATGCTCCATACCAAGCTCTCGGTTTTATGTTCTGATAGCATCCTCTTTTTTGCATGAGAGCCCTAGCGCCATTCACAGATGCATGCCCGTGTGATGACTGATTAGTGATGATCTCCCCAACTGTACTGTAAATTGCATGAGTGTGGGGAAGAGGTTAGAGGTCCCCTCAGTGATGAGATGGAAGGGTCAGCTGGAGTCAGACTGAAACTCTGGGGAGTCATGAGTGATTTCTGAGCAAGGAAGCTAGGTGATCAGAACTGTGCCTTAGGACAGAGTTGAGCCCACCAGCAATGAAGGAGATGGGGGTGTGGGCAAGAGACAGAGCAGGGGCCCAGGTGGCAGGCTGTTGCTGTAGTCCGAGTGAGAGGCAGGAGAGGCAACAGTGATGGAGAAGTGACAGGGAAGAGAGATTCCAGAGATTTGGCCAAGTAAACAACAGTTGATGACTGAATGTGGAAACTGAGGGACAGGGAGAGTCCAAAAAGTTTCCGAGTTTTCCGTTCAGGCTGTCTGAGAGCTTAAGTGACTTAATAATTCAAAGTAAGAGGAGGAAGCCCTCTGAGGAGAAGACAGAGTCAGTTCTGGAATTGCTCAGCTGGAGGTAGAAAGGGACACAGTGGAGATACCTGCTGGGTGTTGGGCATTTGGTACGGGAGGGCAGAAGAAAGGCCCTGCCTGGAAAAAAGATGTGGGCGCCACGTGCACTAACGTGGTACTCACCGAGAGGTGAGGCGAAGGAAGAGAGGGGAAGAGAAAGAGCAGGGAAAGAAGCCAGAAAGTAGGAAAAGCACCGGAAGGAGTAGAATTAGGGAAGCCAGGGAGAGAGGGTTTCAAGTAGGAGGCCGTGACCTGTCCTGTCAAATGCTTGGCCAAGAGCTGGAAGAGGATGACATCTGACCAAAGCGACTGAGGTCACCAGCGATGGGAGGTCTGAGAGAAGAGATTCAGTGCCGAGGGTCGGGAGGGTAAAAGCCAAACCGCAAGGATTTCGGTAAAACTGCAGAGGTCATCAGGGATTCTACTGCCCTCTGCTGCTGGGCTTGATTTAATTCTTAAATAAATAGGGCAACTCTTCTCAGTGTTTACCAAGTACCTGCCAAGAACCAGACGCTTTATGCTATTTTAGTCATTTTTCACCACAGTCTTGTGAGGAAGACACCTTCATTCATTTTCGTATCCATTATTATATAACTTATAGTTAAAATGGAGCTCCAGGAAGCACTGTAACTTGCCCACGGACATACAGGGAGTAAAGTCATTAGACTGTAAGCTCCATGAGGGCAGGAATCATGAGTTTTGTTCACCATCATCTATGCCTAGATCTTAATGATTGGTATATGGGATGATTTTTTTGATAAATGAAGGAATGGATGAACGGAACCCTGTGTCATAATCAGGTCTGTGTGGTTCCAAAGCCTACAAGCTTTTCAGATATAAACTGCAGTGTTTCACCGACGATTATTCCAACAGAAGAGATTGTCCTATTGCCAATGTCTTCAGAAACAAGAATGAAGAAGTGGATTTTGTGAGAAGTGCTATTTTCTGAATAAAAATATGTGATTATATTCACTTCACTTTGTAAATTGCCCAGTTGATAAATCAATCAAACAATCAAGTAAGTCAAGCTAAATTAATCTTTAAGGCAGTTTTGCTTTCCAGATCGTAAGTAAACATGCATGAAATTTAAGAAGCATATTTTAGGACGAAAGCACCCCTCCCCCATCCCAAGAGTCAATCATGGGCCACATTGCTTCAAATTATAGAGGCAACTTTTCATATATTTTCCTAGAGAAAATTATTTCCCTTAGGTGATATTCCTTCAGATATATTTCAGAAAACAAATTCATGGGAAATAGCGGTCACATATTTGAAGCTAATTATTAGAATCTGAAAGGAAAGAGACTCATATTTAACTTCTATAGGATATACATTTTGAGTCTTTTTAAGAAAAACATTTGGAAGAGGCATTTTCCTAATAAGGAAGATCTGAGCCACACAAAAAAATCTGTTTCTGTTATAAGAGTCTAGCATCATACTGATTTTCAGCTTCTTCCATTTAGTCCAAATTCAGCTGTGAACCTGGAGGCTGGATGGCCCACTAAAAAGCATTGCAGATGGAAACAGCTTTCAGGTCTGCCTCTAATTAAATGCAAGTTTGGACAATAAACTAGACCTTCCAAATATCAGTTTTCCCATCTGCAATATGGGACTAAAAGTGTCTGACTGCATAATTTACAGAGTTGTTTTAAAGATAAAAGCAGCCAATATAAATATAAAATTGTTTGGTAAGAAATGTGAAAGCACCACACACATGCAAAATATCATCATTGCCTGTTCCCTAAAAGATACTCCTAATCCATTCCCATCCAGAAAGATGAAGGATTTTCAAGTAGTCACAGTTGCTGCTGGGTTTTCTTAGTCCATCCTACTGAAACACAGGATGGAGTGGCTCTTCAAGAATCCTCCAGGCTCACTACCCTTAAGCACCCTGAAAAGAAAATTGTCTTCACTCATCTTACAAAGCTCTAGAGTTGCAGAGACCTTCGAGATAGTCCTGAGGTTTTGAACTTCCATGAAGCTTCTGGAATCATTTATCCCCCTGGAGATTTGAGTGTTGATTCTCAAATGCCAAGGTAGAAACTCCCAGTTGTATTTTTCCCAAAGTATGCTTCAAGAAAATCATGGCCAGGATTAGCTTCAGGAGTATCTTTCAAAACACAAAGGCCCCTGAATTTTGGCATTTGGTCTGTGGCTCTTTTCAGAAGGATAAACTTCAACTGCAGTGTTCTCCCTCTGGGCCCCACCCTGGTCTAAGATGATGGTTAGAAACAGGCCTGGCTCCTGCAGAGCCGATCTTCCAGCCTTGGATAATTAACTCTGGTCAGGACACCCCTTGAATGGCTCTGAGTACAAACTTAGATGTTTAGATGGTGTGCGGGGGAGGACAGGCAGAGCACACACAGCCTCTGTGAAGTCACATTTGAGCATTACCTAGAGGAAGGTAACAGAGGGCAGTGGCAATATTTACCAACAGAAAAAATAGTTACCATCTATTTATTTAGCACTTCTAATGTTCCAGGAACTTTAAATACTTTATCTTATTTATTCTTCGTAACAATTAACCTGGCTAAGTAAATATTATGGTACCTCTTTTACAGATGCATAAACTGAGGCATAGAGTTTCGTTTATGAAGAATATTTACTGAGCACCTATTATTTTCCAAAAACTGAGAATATAGCGACGAGTTTGGCACAGTCATTGTTGTTGAAGAACTTACAGCCAAGAGGAGGTCAGATAACCTGCTCACCGTCAAATACATTGTTTCTGATGGGAATTAAGACCCAGAATTTAAATAGTGATGTGTTTAGCTTGGAGTCTTTGCCTTTATTCATTCATTTGTTCATTCATTCAGTCAACAGTAAAGTATTGAGCACCTACTACGTGCCAGGCACTTTGCCAGGGGCTGAGCATATAAAATGATAAGTCAAACCAGGCACAGTTGGTTCCTGCCCTCATGGAACGCACCCCTCTCTTGTGCTACCACGTGGTCTCCCCACCAGGGAGAGTGGCTCTGCCCTCCTCTGCCAAAGGAGCTATAGCTCTAGCGCTACTTACTTAGCCTGGTTCTTGAAGGCCCTAGTTCATTCCAGTTATGTCAGTTACCATAGTGGAGACATTTCTAGCTAATTTTTCTTTCCATTTATGGACACCATCATTTTCTTTGTTAGAGAAAATGCTGATTCTGGAAAGGTGAGATCACATATAAATGGGACGAATATAAGTAAATAAAAGGGACGGATGTCCTGTGTCCTCCCAAGCTGGTCAGACTTTGGTCCTCCATGACATGGATTCTCATGGATTGAGGGTAGCAAATGGTTGGCTCTGCCCCTGGGGCTGCGTCAGTCCCCAGGGCATCTGCACAGATCACCGTGGCGTCAGCTGCCCACGCATCACGTGGCTCCGCTCATATTTCTCCGGCCAGGTTAGCAGGATGGCGTGCGGCGTGTGTCACATCTGATCAGCGTGTAAATGACGCAGGGACTTGGCGGGCAGGAAGCTGGGTGCTCTGCGCTCAAGCCCCGCTCCCGGCGCACAACAAAGGGGTGAGCAGACCCCCGGCGCCCTCTGTTGACTGCTTCACGCAACTGTCATCTCTCCAAGAGCCCTCTTCAGGTTCTTTTCGTTCCACTTTCCGTTAGCTTTTTGACTTCAGGATTAATTTCAGGACTAAATTGCATATGACTAACCCTTGCATTGCAGACAATATAATTTTATTTTTGTCCATAGTAGTTAGAAAGGAAACCGGTGACGCCATCATTTTCTATTCATACCAAAGAGGTTGACTGATGTGTGTGAGGCTCTGGTAGGAAGACTGTAGTCAGTATCATGCCTCTTTGGCTGCTTCCTGTAGAGTGTGTTGCTGTCCTTCCTCCTGGCTTTACCCACCTCTCTGGTGTTCCATAAAAGCCCATTCATCTCCATCCCCAGAGAGGGCTGGATAATCCCTCATTTTCTGGGGTTTGCCCACCACAGCACTGAAATGTTCACTTTGCTGTTTACTCAGCCCTTTTCTGTAATTCTCCCAGAGCAATATCCTAGCTCTTGCTCTACACATCACAGCTCAAGCCAATCAAGTGTTTTGCTGTTCAGATGAATGGATATCTTCCCATCTCAACCACTGTTATTCCACAACAAACAGGCACCAATGATGAAGATGAAATTTGTCTTAAATTGCTTTCAGGCCAAATTTAACCTTGATGCTCTGGGTTTCCAGATTTAAGCTTGATAACATTAGGGGAAATTCTTAGCCTATTTCCTGACACATAACACAATTTAATAAACATTTATTTCCTTCTTTCTTTGGAAGAAGTCATTCAGCCTGAACTGTCTTAGAGAGTGTCCATTCTTAGAAATGAATGAGCCTGTACCCAAGATTAGAGGAATCAGAGCTCAGTTTACAAACATTTCCACCTTTCCAAAGAATAGCTCTGACAATCCAATATGGCAGAATTTGTGAGATAAGAGAAACCTGGAGCTAAAGCAGCCCTTGAAGATAATCTCTACTGACTCCTAGGCAACTTGACAAACTTTAAATACATGAGTAAATGTTAAAATAAGCAGAGGAGATAATGGTAGCTTCCAGAGATTCCATCTTGGCTTTTTCTCTAAGGGAAGTGGACTGGCCTAGGGAAAAGAGCACAGGTGCTGGAGTCAGGTGCAGCTAAATCTGAATTCCGTGGCACTTTCTGGTTGTGGGACCTAGTGCAAAGGAAGTCAATAACTTCTCTGACCCTTCTTTTGCTCATTTGCAAAATGGGAAAATTAATACTGATCACTGGAGATTGCTGGGAAAGTTAAATGACTTTAGGTCTGGCATGTAGTAAGCACCACAGTAAGTTCCTTGTTGCACATATGAACATCACTGTATCAAACAGACTCAAAAGATGTGCTATTGACCTATTATGTCATTGAAAATAGGGAAGGATTCAGGACAAGGCTTTGCTAACCATACTTAAACTGTGATTTTTTTTTTAAAGGATAAATCTGCTTCCATTGGTAGAAGTAGATTTCCTAATAAATATAATAAGGAAATAGAATGGCATTTTTTTTTGTGGTCATGAATGATCGAATTCCATTTCTGCTGTGTAAACAGATATGCCTTGCTTTGCTCTGTACTGTATCCATATAGTATTTTTTCTTTTAAT
This sequence comes from Lepilemur ruficaudatus, assembly GCA_963574885.1. Lineage (NCBI taxonomy): Eukaryota > Metazoa > Chordata > Mammalia > Primates > Lepilemuridae > Lepilemur > Lepilemur ruficaudatus. The sequence goes on along the minus strand of CAUYRT010082761.1, from coordinate 64,400 downwards.
TTGCTATCATTTTTGAATACCTGCCATGTACTTCTTTAAGTATGTTACATACATTTTTACTGACTTAAGACTCCCAATAATCCTATGGAGGGATGTTATTATTCTAGTATTACTAATGAAGCTCAGTGAAATTAAGTGACTTCCCTGAGGCTACACACATTTGCCTGACTCTAAGTCCCCTCCTGATTTTAGAGAGTGTGTGTATGTGTGGACCTCTGAGATGTGGCCTTTCTATGTACATGACACTGGCTTATGTTTATCAGAAATGCACTGTGAGTTATTTCTCCCATGATAAAGGTAACTGGTACTCAACAGTTATTTCTTGGATAAATGAATCTTCTCTTTCTCATCAGGTAATCAGCCATATGTCTTCATGTTAATAGCAACATCCATGGAATGGAATTTTCCCTCAGGCACAAAAATCTTACTTTCATTTTTGCTAAGCTAACCATGTCAGACAAAGGTCTGGATATCCATTTGACACTCAATAAGTATCATGTTTATTCTCTTCTTACAAGCCTTGAATCTGGCCCTTGTCTGCATTCCCAGCCTCCACGCTCACAACTTCTTCACATTCCAGCCATATTGTGCTTCTTCTAGCTCTTGAAGGTACCATGGTTCTCCATCCTTGGGGTCTTCACAGGCTGTTCCATCTGCCTGGAACACCAGCCCCTTCCTGAAGAGTTGTATTCTGCCCACTCTTCAAGTCTTAGCTTAAATAGAACTTTCTCTAGAAAACCTCTCTCTCTGTTTCAGCTATCCATAGCTGTGTAACAAACCTCAAAACAATGCCCATTCATTTGCTCATGAATCAGCAATGGAGTTGGGCTTGGTTGGGGAAAGCTATTTTCTGCTCCACAAGGCACTGGCACAGCGTGGCTGATGCTTGACGGTCCAAGATGGCTTCACTCACTTATCTGGCATCCCAGCTGGGATGGCAGGCTGGGCCCCACTCTCTCTCCATGAGATTTCTACAGCTGGACTTCTTTATATGGTGGTTGGCTTCCAGGAGGTGAAAACAGAAGCTGCAAGGCATTTTAATGACTATGCTTGGAATTCACATGGTGTCCTTTCTGCCACATCCTACTGATCAAAGCAAATCACAGGGCTAGCTCAGATTCATCCTAGACTAGGTTAGTTCTATTAATATTATATAAAGCACCACTTCCTTCTCTGTAAAACTAAGTGCACTTGTATGTTTTTATTCAATGTCTATCTACATTCTCCCATCACCTCCCACCCCAGCCTGTAAAATCTATTAGAACAGAAATCCTGTCTATGTTCATGGCTAATTATAAATATGGGATGGATGAATGAATGAGTAGGTGAACATGTACACCATAGACCAGGCATACAATACAGTTAGCACTTAGGTAATACATGTAGTTTTCCTTTCTTGGTGATCAAAAGCTTGATATTTAAAGTTATAGCACTTCCTTTTCTCTGGAAATATTGATACACATCTCATTGGCAATCTCTAAGGGCATAGACAAGCTTACAGTCCTTAGGAGTGCTTGGAAAATTCTTACTTCTCTAGGCAATGCCTTTTCTAGGAGGAAAAGGCAATGATCATGTTGTTAGCAATTGTCTTAAAGTTATTGCAACATGCCTTGTGTTTTGGTGCCTGGAAGGTCTTCACTGCAGTATGACAATAACCTGCCTTGCTGATGTTTGTCTGTAAGTGCCTGTTTTGGAAACACATTGGAAAAATCCCTTCCCCCATCTCCATCTGTCCCTTTTTGTTTTTAATATTAACAAAAACCAGAAGGGGGCTTTAAGAGAACAACAAAACCAAACATGGCTATGCCGCATTCATGGGAGTTTGTTTCAGAAGCTCACATTTCAAATGTTAAATTAACTGCAGGCTTGTAAGAGTAAGAGTGAAAAAGAAAATTCTTAGAACCAGAAAATTAAAAAAAGAGTAAGTCAGGGGAATCAATCAATGTGCATTTCTTTTATGTTTTTTTCCATGAAAACAGAACAGGATGTGAGGCACAGGGAAATTGGGACTTTTTCAGCCAGAACAGAGCTTGAAAAATCTGGTTTTGACCTATGAGTCATTTGATGCCAAATCCGGAGCCTATGCTGGTCGCTGGCCATCTCCTCAGCCTTCATCTGCCCAACCAGCTGAGCTGGGCCAAGACAGATGACAAGCAGGAATTGGATTATCAGCCACTCTTGCACTGTGTCTCATATGTTCTTCTCCATGTTAATCATGCCTAGGTGCCAGGAATATTTGCAAGCATTCCTAAGATTAAATGAGTACCTGTTGGCATTATTCACTGTGATTTTTTAAAAAAAACAATAGAGTAAGAAACAACCCTAAGTTGCTTCAAATTCCCGTAAGAAAAAATATATATATACATATATACAGGTGTGTGTGTGTATTTAACTTTCTTTTTTAGCAGATTGAAAAGATAGCTCTGAACTATAAGGAATACAGAAGCATGGCTTCTTAGCCTCATAGACCAAACACTCAGCATCTGAGAGCTGAGAATGACATGTTTTTCATTTGGCTTTCTAGGCCTGAGTTCAGCATTTATTTCTTTATAAATATATATAAACAAAGTCTCCAGGCAACCAGCATGAAATAAAAGCAACTAGTTCTGAAAAGCAGAATAATGACATTCATTTTAGTCTTCTTTTTTGCTACTTAGAAAATCTCTCCCATCCTACACCACTCCCACCAACCACCCATACACATTCCGCAATAAAAATAATAGTAGCTTATAGGTTTTTTCACCACCAAAGAGGGAAAAATTTCTTGAGCCTCAACATGTTAAATATCAGTGGCAGACGCCTTCACAAAATTCCATCAGATAGTGCCCTACATTGGTTGGTCTTTCCAACTAAAACACAAATCAATGAATGTGGGGGTTTTCATTGGCTTCTAGCATTATCTGCCTCAGCACAGGTTGCCTTTATTGCTGCACAGTTGCCTAGCAACCTGTCACCAGCCAGTCTCACTCCTTCCTGCTCATTACCATACCCTGGTCCCCAAAGGTTTTTTCTACTTGTTTCCCCTGCAGTAGCAGGATCCAAACACCCAACTCCTGCAAGGTTGGCTTAGAAGTTGTTTGGGATAAGATCATGGTGGTCTTTGAATGCCAAGCTGTGGAGTCTCTCTCTAATTTGGGAGGTGATGGAGAGCCACTGTCATTTTGATGCAGGGGAGCAACAAGACCAGAGATGGCTTCTGCTTAGGAGGCTACGAGGCCACAGACCACAGTGATGGCTGTGGGAAGGGAAAAGAGGGTGCAGGGAGGGCAACATGGCTGCGTAGAAGCCATGCCAGCTGTGAGGGCCCCCAGATACCCTGGGTGCCGGCAAATTTTAGGCCTGTGGGCATGATGAATCTGAGTGCCAGACGAACAGAGAGGCCAAGGGACCCACATCCTCCACAAAGTGTCCTCTAGGAGGCTTATCGCCAGAGAGACCATTCCAGGAGCTAAGTGACCATGTGACTTTCTTCAAATCACAAAAATACTATGAAGAAGTAGACACATTGGGACAGTGTGCAGTTATTTTCCCAAAGCCTGACTATACCACCACCCACTCACAGAGCTGTCTCATGTCCCAAGTGTGGCAGCTCCTTCCACTGGCCTCATGATTGGTCTAAGCTGGGCGGGGGTCCTGAGCTGAGGAATCAGCAATTCCCTGGAAATGTCTACAAAGGTCTCCACCTGGAAAGATCTGAGCCTACACCATATTCCCCACCAATGAATGCAGCCTGTCTTCATAAGGAGAGAATAAAACTACTTTTCAAAGGTAAACAAAGACAAGAACCTGACCTGGTGGGGATCCAGTCAGTGAGGGCAGCCAACTCTGAGGTCAGGCCTTCCCTTGGCTGGGTTACATGAGCTAATAGATTCCTTTTTTTTTTTTTTTTTTTTGATTAAGCAAGTTCAAGTTAGGTTTCTTCACTGCAAGTTATGAAATCCTGCATGATATATTGCCATCTTGATTTTACAGACAAGGGAACTGGGGCTCAGAGGTTAACTAAATCCCTTATCATCACAATAACATATGTTAAGGCACAGGGTTTTGAACCTGGGTTTATCTGGACTCCAAAGCCAGTGTTATTTTCTTTACACCATTTTGCCTTCTAGCTAGTCCCACAATTGTTGCTCTCAAGAAAAGGGACAAATAAACAAATGTGTTTGGATCTCTGCACATTGTCCATAATCCTCCAGTAAAACCATCTGTGACATTTTTAATGCCTGATGGTATGGAAAACAGAAGATTTCTCATTTTGCAAATGTTTTCCATTCTCTCCAGACAGCAATTCTTTTGCCTGCTCCAGCTTTACAAGCAAAACATCTGCTTTCAGCTTGGGAAGAATCACAGGATAGGTACGTGCAACCTGCCACTTAAAGGGAGTGGTAGAGACCTCTGTGCTTTGAGGCACAAATTCTCATCAAGGACCATGGGTAGAGAAGGGGAAAGTCCCGAATGGGGCAAGCGTCCACCCCCCAGCTCTCCAAGAAGCAGGAGCTGACTCAGGATTGAAGAGAGTATGGCTGGGGATGTGGCCATTGCATCAGCTCACAAAAGCCTCTCTCTAGAGCATTCCCATTAGCCTGACTCAGCTCCAGCCACAGTCAACCTCTGAGCCTGTTGGTTCCAAGTTTCAGATTCACAAGTTTCAGGACACATACTTCTTGGCACAACACAGATCAAGGGCCAACTCCTAAATTAACCACCTATGGTGAGGACTAGGGTCATGTAGATCAGCTAGGACCACGGGGGCCAGAAGAGGGAGGGTGGAGGTGAGTCAAGTGGTCACCCCAAGAGATGCCCACCACAGCATGAAGGTGGTCCCTGGAGGCAGTGACAAGTTCTGTCACCTACTGTGCAGGCAGGGCCACAGTAGATCATGACACTAAAAGATCACTGCAGATGCTACTTGTTTGTGAGCAAATGGGAGACACAACCTGTGGACCCAGGGGATGTGATGGACATGAGGACAGTAGTCACAATGATCAGTCACTCAGCCTGCATGGGCATTGCCCTGTCCTAACCTCTTTATTCACACTCACTAACTCATTTAATCCTCACCACCACCCTATACAACAGGTGCTATTACATTACACAACTGGTAAGTAAACCAAGCACAAAGAGATAGAGCAACTTACCCAAGGTTGCATGCAGGGGAGAGCTGGGTCTTGGCTTTGTACCCAGACACTACAACCCAGAGGTCCTGTACTTAACCAGTATTTTTCTCAGCAACTGGGATGATGAAATCGGGTTGTTGCTCTTCTGGTGGCCCCATTTGCAGCCAGATTACATTCAGGCCTGCTGGGGCCGTTTTGTTTGTGTTTCGTTGTTGCTATTGTTTCAGATCAGCCTTATTCATCACGTGGCAAAATATGTTCAAGGCACAGTTTAAACAGAATGCCCTAGAAAGGCTTAACTCTTCAGGCCCCACATATGTCCTTACATGTGAAACTGTTCACGCTCTTGTAGCTGTAACAACTTTTCTCTACTACAACCCTATCCGGATAATACCAATCCTACCCCATAACTTGCAATCAGTCTGTTCGATGTATGGATGCTTGACTGTGTCCTTGGGAACCAGGGTATGGACGTGTGTATTCACATTACCACCCTGTCCTTTCTAGAGGATAGCATGGTGTACACCTGTTGGGATTCCATAGTTATTTGGAAGTTGCTGCTATTGTTGCTTTGGGTTTTTCTTCTGGCATTCATCTTCTTAGTCCAGATGGCATTTATTTTGAACTAAACCTTAGGCTATGCTCACATCCATCTGCTAGGGGCATTTCTAAGCCCATAAGTATAGATTTTTATACATCCATCCACAGTGGGGAAGGGGGCTGGGGGGTGAGGAAGCAGCTTGTACAGAAGGGTTTTTAAGCAAGTCAACCACTAGATGGAGCTGCTGAGGAGCATCTTCAGGGAATGGAGCAATTCCCCGTAGGAGCAGCCCCAGTGAGTCAATGGGTAATAAGGTCTTTACCCAAGAAAGAATATGGTTTGGGGCTGCATTTCTGTCATGAAGATTTGCCATCTACTTCCTGCATGTTTGGCTAATTACATTTTCTCAGCTCCCCTTAATTATACACACCAGATGCTTTATGACTAGAAATAGCATCAAAGACAAATCGTCTATGATGACGAGGCATAAATTGAAAGAAAACAACAAATTAAGTAGTCTAGTCACTGTCACACTTCACTCACCGCAGTCCATCTTCTCAATTCAATTAGTTTTAGTACTGAGTGCAGTGGTAAGCAACTTCAAAAATCGCAGCCAGAGTATTTCGGTTTCTTTCATTTCTTGGTTTTTTTTTTTTCCTTTTTCTGAAATAAGCACTAAAGGAAAAATTAGGATTTGGAAATTAGCATTTCCATGGGAAAATTCATTAGCTAAAAGATGGAGTACAGAAAAATCCCTTGGTAGTGCTCATTTTTAAAATTAATTTTTAATTATACAAGTAATAAATGAATACATTATCCTTGTAAAAAATACAGTATGAGTATGGGTAGAGTCCCCTTTGAACAACACCCACCTCTCCCCATCTCCGCAGAGATGATCATGATTTCCTCTGTGTGTGTTTTCTTCCAGAGCGTATTCTAATTATTAACATAGGTGGCGACATGCCACTGGGACAACAGGCTTCCCTCACGCCCTTTGTAAACCCAGTTTATGTCAGGCCTTACAAGATACTAGAAAGAGTACTAGACTTGGATTTGGTAAGCCTGCATTTGAATCCCAACTCTGTTCCCTGTTCTGCGGCTGGCTTTGGGCAAGCCATGTAAGAGCTCCGCAAACAGGGTTGGCAAAACCTACTTCGGGTATTTGTTCATTTGTATTCTACAAATATTTACTGAATTCCTTCTAAGTACCAGGCACCTGGACAAAGCCCTGGTCTAAGGCAGCTTGCAAAGAAGTAAACAGGCCATGAATGTGCAGTGTGATAAGGAGCATGGCATGGAAGGGCCACGTGCTCTGGGGAAGGTTTCCAGGAGAGGGCTGTGACTGAGCTGCCATCTGAAGGGTAAGGAGGGGTTAAGCAAAGAGGAGTTTGGGGGTCAAGGCATGAGGGAAGCGGTGGGTTGAGACAGTTTTCCAGCAAAGGAGACATCATGCCCAAAGGTTCACTGGCTAAAGAGAATAAGGTGAACTTTAGGAATTTTTTTAAAAGCTCAATAAGCTAAAATATGATCGAAACAAAGAATTTGAAGGGGGCATAACTGAGATGAAGTGGGGGAACTTGGCAAGGACCATAAGATGCCATGTAAAGGAGTGGGGTTTGATCCAGTGGGCAATGGGGAGCCACCTAATTTGAACCAAAATACTCTGGCTGCAATTTTTAAAGATGCTTACCACTGCACTCAGTACTAAAGCCAAGTCCATGCTGTGTTCAGATTTGCCCTGGAAATAGTAAGTGCTATTATTAATACATTATATCCCTTTAGGCAACATAACCAGCACTGTCATCAACAGTGATCGCTATCTAAGAACCCATTTTTACAAGGAGGAGGAGAAAGAGGAGGCTGGCTGTAGCAGCTGTAGCCAACAGTCCTATGGAATCAACATTCTTTCACCCCAAACTCTCCATTGCAGTTGTGTCTTTATAGTCACACTGTGGCTTTCATCTTTTCCCTTCCCTAAAACCAGAGACCTGAGAAATGAGTAAAGGGGGAAAAGACAGTGAAATTTCAGAGACACAGAAGCCAGAGACGCAGGGGCCCCAGGTCATGGCTGGTCCAGTGCTATCGTGTGAACTCACGCTGCCTGGCTATGGCCCTGGTGGCTGCACGAGTGGACGTATCTAGCCAGGGGAGCCAGGCTCCCTCAAGCTCACACTGTGGGACTCTCAGAGCCTTTCTGATCTCTCTGGGTATGTTTCACTCCAGGAACAGGAAATTAGAGGGGGAGCCAAAGGTCTGCAATTTGCACCATGAGACCTTGTCCAGGCCATTCCTCATTTCTCCTTATTACTCTCCCCACAACTTCAGTCTCCGTCCTTAACCTGGTGGGGGAGGGGTCAGTGAAGAAGATGGTGGACATGATTCTCTTTTCCAACTCAGGTGTGATTCTGCATTTGGTAACCCTGCCCAAAGCCAGGTCAGTAGGAGCCGGGGTCTCTCATTTGTAGGGGTTGGAAAGTGCACTGCACCAGGGCCAGCTAGACGCCTACCTGGGGATGCAGCCACAGAAGCAACCAGCAGGGAGTCGGAGTAAACTGTCACGGACCCTTGTGAAATAGTAATTGATCCATCTTCCCTTGGTTTCATCATTAAAACCAAACCAGACTTACTGTGCTAGGGAAAGGAAGACACAAAGGAACCCTTTGAGAATAGTGAGCTTTGAGCTCCCATTGAATCTTACAGCATGCCTTTCAATTACAAGAACCCAGCAGCAGAGTGGAAAGTGGGGAGGGGTAGATTTCTTTGGATTCAAAAAGTTTGGTTTTAAATATCTGGTGCCAAACCTGGAAGATTCAAATCCTAGAGCAGGGGTCAGCAAACTTTTTCTGTGAAGGACCAAATAGTAAATGTTTTAGGCTTTGCAGACCGTACAGTCCTTGTCTCAATCACTCAACTCTGTAGCAGGCAGCTCACAGATATTAAGTCAGCAAATGGGTGTGACAGTGGTCCGATAAAACTTCTTTTACAAAAGCAGGCTGTAGCCAGATTTGGCACACCAACCATAGTTTTCTAACTCTGACCTAGAGTGTACATCAGAAACCAGAGAGCAGAGAAGAATAAGGTCCTTTTGTGGGCTGAGAAAAATGCCTTGGAAGGGATTGGAAAAGGAAAGCAAGAGAGTTTAACTGCTAGTGTGGCATTCGTCTCTTTGCCCTCACCTCAGTGTTGAAACTGGGTGGCAGAGGGAATTGGTGATAAGGTCCCGGACATGCTTGGAGATTTGGGAACAGAAGGCCCTTGTGCCCAGCACATCTTGCCCGCAACTGTCTAGGAGACAGTGCCAAAGAATAAACGTCCCACGTAGGACGGCCACAGGAGAGCAGAAAAGGCAGTGTAGCATGTTTAGCAAAGAGGGTCTGAGCCAGCCCTCCCACAACTCCAGGCCTTCCATGGCTCCCACAGGGCAGAGGAAACCTGAACTTTGTACACACTCAAGTGGAGGCATGGAAGGTGGCTCTGGACAGCCCAGGGCTGGCTGAGAGGATGGGGAGGGATCAGGTGAACAGACCCCACAGCAGAGCCAGGAAGTGGGCAGCACAGAGGGAAATCACACCTGGCGGGAGCCGAATGGATGCTTTAGTCAGCAGAGGAAGCCCACCAGCTCCCAGGACAGTACCCAAGAGAAGCCTCACTCAGAGAAAGGACACATGGCGTCACTTGTGGATGCCCAGGAAGAAGAGTCCATGGAGGACCAATGTCTCTTTCCTGATACCACATGTGATGATGTCTGATACCCAAACCCCAGCTTAGATTACTGATGGGCAGGAGGGAAGAAGGGAAAAGAGAAATGCACAGATAGTTGAGTATTAAACCCAAAGAGACATATAATCTAAACCAGAAGTGATGGAATTACCTTGAATTGGCAAGATTAGCTTTTCTACCACAGGCTAGGAAGAAGGGATTATCTGAGCTGGATTCATGCACTGGAAAATAAAGTTATATCTGGAAGCACCAGACTTTGTGACTGTGAGATTTAACATTAGTACTTAGGAAAAAAAGGGAAGAAATCAAAGCAAGTGCATGAAAAGGGGGCAGCCTCCTAGGGCGGGCAGTGTTTGGACCTCAGAAATGCATACTCAAGTCTGTCCTGGGGGGCAGGTTATACAATCGGTCACCCCAATTCCATCTGTGAGGCTTGACAGAGTTTGAAAAGGGCACAGTTTTTGAGGGGAGGATTGCAAAGCCTCAGAGGCTAGGGTGTAGTGTCTTTCCTAAGCGCGTGGGTGTGGCTGCCCACACCTACAGGTGTGTCCCAGCTGTGTAGGTGTCATCACTTCAAAACAAGCATTGACCTCTCGGTGGGGGGAGTACCAAGCACACGTGACCTAGCGTTTCAATCATATTTCTTTTCATGGGTTCATATTATTCAAGGTAAGGCACTGTCTGGCATCTGACATAGTGCCTGCATGACGTAGCTTGAACTAATTAGTTAATGAATACCATTACCATCTCCTGGTTCAGCTACACACTCATCTCATCATTGTCCATAGCAATTATTATGCTGCATTGTAATTATTTCTTGAGCTGTTTATTTCCCCTGATGAACTCAAGAGCAAAGACTGTGTCGTCTTTGTTTTTATAGCTCCAAATATATGTAAATAGATAAAATGTAAAATGAATTTCAAAATAATGAATCTCTGCTTCCTAAGAGAGAAGCAGAAGCACAAGGAAGGGTAGGGGCCAGTTGTCTTCTGCCTGCCATGATGTGCTGCATTTTCCTAGCACTGGGTCAAAAGCCTATTTTAAATACTTGGACCATAATCTGAAACACTGAAGACATCTTCAATGGCATATTTGAAATAGATTAAATATTTATAGCATTTGATGGTGTTTTCATTCTATCTCACTTTATTTCCCCATAGGGACTTTCAAAATTTGGCTTGGTGATTAACACTGAACTTTGCACAGAAAATGCACAACTGATGTGAACTGGTTGGGAATAAATAACCTGCTCCACCACCAGGAAGAAGCAAGGACTCTTTTCTGCTTAGAGAGAAGATACCAGAAACCCTGCAAAGGCCAGGGCAGTTTCCACATTGTGATAAGGTGCCCTTTGTGAAATTAAATAAAGAACACACAAAAAGCAGCAGCAGCAGCATAGAAGGCATAGAAAACAACTCAGCCTCCCCCAAAAGTCAGGATAGTTTTTGTTGAGGGCATACCATTGACCTATTTCCAGCATCCAAGAACAATTTCCACTAACTGCAATGGTTATAGAACAAATTGATGGCCTGCCTGTTTAGTTTTCTATTACTGCTGTAACAAATTACTACAAACATAGTGGCTTAAAACAAGACACATTTATCTTACAGTTCTGGAAGTCAGACATCCTGAAATCAAGGTGTCAGCATGGCTGCATTCCTTCTGCAGGCTCTCCGGAAGAATCTGTTTCCTCGCCTTTTCTTGCTTCCAGAGGCCACCTGCACTCCTGGGCTCACGGCCCCTTCCCCAAATCACTCCAACCGTGGCTTCTGTTATCACATCTCCTTCCCTGGTTCTGACCCCCCGGAGTCCATATATACCATCCAGAGAGATCTTTTCATATCTTAGCCACAACCGAAAGCTAAATTCATGTTCTATCTCTTGGTATTTCTAGGGCCAGATAACACAGGAAACAGGGATTTATACATCTGGAATGGAAAGTAACCAGGACCTATCCAGCTGCCTAGGATAACTATAAAATCTGGATGAAGTATTTTTAAAAGCATCAAAGAATAAACACACTAGGGAGGCATTACTAGGCTCAAATCCAGAGAATGGAAGAACCCAGAGAGGTAAGCCCAGCACCCAAAGCTGCCTTTGTCCTCAGTGCATTTGCTGACCCAAAAGAAACAGCTGAAAACTGAACCTGACAAATTTCCAGGCCCAAGAAGACAAAAGTCAACCCAGAGCCCACCAAAAATAGGTACTGTGGTAAGCTAACCCCTCTCTAAGCTGCGACCCAGAAGAGCCACAACCTCAGAATAAGGGGAACTGGAAGAAAACCTCATAGTGACCTACAGCCTGGTTTTACCAAGCCCATGTGCTCAGGGAAACTCAAGACATAGACTTAGATTAAGGGAAGCCTAGAGGATTAGTAGTACTTCTAGGTACCTATCAGAAATAAATGAAAATGCTGTCAGGATAAACATGTCCTCATCCTAGGCCTCATATTATAATTACAAACAACTTTTCAAATACATAGGCACACTCAGAAACTAGATGCCGTAAGTAAGAAAGAGCAGATAATAGAAATAGATACACAAAGACCTAGTTATTTTAATCATCATATGCAAACTATACAACAACTATGCTTTTAGAAATATAACAAAGGCTTAAAAATGTTAGCAGGGACCTGGAAATTATATATTAAAAAGTAACATGGCAGAATTGAAAAAGAACCAAACAGAAATTCTATAATTAAAAAATGCAATAAGCAAAATTAATAGCTCAATAGAAGAGTTTAATAGTAAATTATACCTGGCTGAAGAAAGAATTGGCAAACCAGAAGATGGGAGAGAAGGAACTATTAGAATGCCACACTGAGAAACAAAGAAATGGAAAATACAAAAGAGAGAATCAGAGACCTCAAGGATCTAGTGAAAAGATTTAACAGGTTTTTCAAAATCCCAGAGGCATGGGGAGGGAGGAGAATGAGGCAGAAGCAACATTTGAAGAGATAATTGGGATATAGCTGGCATCAGGCTCCCTGAATATTCCATCAGTTATGTCCAAAAGCATTCGGGAGTTAGCCAGCTGGTTGGCCCAGAGCACACAGAGGTCCTCTAGGGGGCGGTGTTGCCTAGTGCCAGACACCGGGCTGAGCATCTCAAATCTGAAAAAGCACAAATGCTCTTTGCTGATGGAAGAGGAGGTGGTTAGCCCGAGTAAGAGGAAGAAAAAAAAAAACAGGAAGAAAGAGCGTGTTCCAACCTGAGGAAGTCACATATGCAGAGACTGGGAGGCAGAAAGAGGAAGAGACAGAGACTGAGAGAGAATATGAATAACTCCTTCTAAAAACATGAATGAGTTCAGTATGTCTGGGATAGAGAGGAGGAGGATGAGATAATAGAGAAGACCTCAAAGGAACAGGTGGAACTGAAACATAAACTTCATGAGCCACAGGACATTGAGGCTTCATCCTCTGGGCTATAGAAGCTATTAAAGGGTTTTAAGCAGAGAAGTGATATGTTCAGATTTACATGTTAGTGCTGCTGAGAATAGTTAACTGATGCAACTTTCTGGAAAGCAAACTAGGAATATGTAATAAAAATTTAAAGATGGATACATATCCTATAACTCAGTAATTCCATTTCTAGAATTCATCCTAAATAAATTGTTAAGAATGTGGCATCCATCTCAATATTAAGTATAAGAGGAAAATTTTGAAAACAGCCTAAAATGTCCAATATTGGGGAATGATCGTTAGTGTGTTGGCTTCCTAAAAAAGCATGACAGAAAAAATAAGGCAGCATTTGAAATAGAATGGAATCTGCCACATTGGAGCAGTATAACTACCTCCTGTAGGCAATCGCCGACCACCTGGGCTTCCACACTCCCAACCCCAAATCTCTGAAGAGGAGCCCTACGTGATGAAAAAAGCAGGCAAAGAGAGAGAGGCTTATAGAGGCAAAGTATCAATTTAGGACACTGTGTTCTCTGGTTTAGAACAGAAATTGACCTTGGAAATAGCTAGATGCATGTGGTGAGAAAAGCTCAGGAGGGAGATTAGAGAACAGAGGAAAACACATTGTGAAGGATTTTATTGGTGTTTTTCCACTGGGGATTCCAAAATGGATATTTTCCCTTCATGAGTTAGCTAGGTAAGTATCTTGTCACTGACTGCTGTGCTTTGGAAACAATCCAAGAAGAATCTGCTTTTATTAGCAACAAAAAGCCAATTTCTTGTTTCAATTCAATAGAGTGGAAAACTGAATAAACAGACCTGTGCCTACAAAAAGGTCATTTCCAAAATTGTGCTGTTAGGCCAATTGTTTGGAAGTTGGAATGCATTTTTGCACAGAACCAAAGTGATGTCTAATAATTAGGTTTTCATGACCAGGTCAGAAGAACCTAGTCAGCCCATAAGGAAACCAAAATATTAATTTTGCAATTGAAAAGAAAAGAAAACAAGAGAAAAGAAAAAATAAGAGAAAAGAGAATAAGAAAACGGAGCAAACAGAGGGATTCAGTAGTCATTTATTAAACATTTGTTTTGTGCAAGATGCAGTCGATCTGAGTTTGATGTTTAGAAGATCAGCAGTGGCCTGTGATAGCAGATTTAGTGGGTGAGAGGAAACAAAGCCCGATTAAAGTGAGTGAAGAAGAAAGAGGGAGTGAGACAGGAGAGACAAGTGAGACTGCTCTTTGTAGGACTTCAATTGGGGAAAAAGAAAAATGCTGTCATGATAGCTGGAGGAGGATATAGGTCCAAGGACTTAAAGCTCTGGAGTTCTTTGTTATACTTTTAGCCTGCTGAAAAGAAATCAAGACAGAATAAGAGGCAGAAATATAGGTTCAAGGGGCATAATCAATGGATCTATGTCCTTGTGGCAAAGACTCCTAGTTGCTCTCTGCCATCTGATCTCTGCTTCCCTTCCTTAGTAAAAGAACCCTGAATTTAATGCACCTAGCCAGAAGACTACATCCCCCATCCTCCCTTGCAGCTAGGTGTAGCCTTGTGACTAAGTTCTAGCCAATAAAATACAAGTAGAAACTTTAGGTAGGACATTTCGGGAAATGATTGATTTAGTTGGGAGAAGGCCCTTTTGTCCTTCCTACTGTCAAAACACACAAATGTTAAAAAAACATAATTTCCACACATACCAAATTATCTGAGCACATACCAAAGTATAACTAATTCATTAATGAAGAAAGCCAGTAAGATAACAAAGCTGGTTCAATAGAAACAACAACAAAAAAACCCCCCAAAACTTTGAAATACCAATGTTAGACATAAAAATGGCAAATGTTCTGCAAGGTATTAATAATAAAACCATCTCTCCTGGTTTTCAGTTGCATCTTATTAGTTCTTCTAAATTAATATCTAACTCTAGAGTCTGAACTCTAATCCACAGTAGCTAAAGAACGATTCATTCCCCAAGAGTGAGATGACTGTTGGGGGACTGGACGATGCTCTAGTATGACACTGCCAGGATACACAGTCACCTTATTGCTTTATGTTGAAGTTCTGGATAATTTTCCTGAACACCACTTTCCTTCTTCCTGCTGACTGGAATGTGGATGCAGTGGCTGGAGCTGCAGCAGCCATAAGGATGGAAGCCACAAACTAGGATGGCAGGACAGAAAAGGAGCCCATTTCCCCAATGACTATGGAGCCATCAAAACAACCCTGCACCAGCTACTTCTGTCCTTCTTTTATAAGAGGGAGAGAAATAAAGTTCACTCTTATTTCAGCCACTGCTATTTTGGATTTCTCTAATGTGCAGCCAAACTTAATTTTCTAACAGAGTAGAAAGCAGACAAGAGATAAAGAACTATTTAAATAATACTGTGTTACAAAATGCTTACGTGATTTATTTTCTCAACATAAACCCTCTTTTGAATTGCATGGTATACATTACTGTATATGTTATATACTGTATACCTGATATAGTCTATATACCTTACACCTATAAATTACTGTCTACTTGATACATTCACACCTACATATTACTTTATAGGATTGTATTCCCAAAGCCATGTCTGACCTACAGTTACAGATTTGAGAAATCTTCAGAGTAATGTGACTTTTGCCTATGGGCTGACTTACAAATCTAATCTACACCTTAAGATGTGATTCCATTCTAGAAGCTGAAAGGTGATCTGGTCAACAAGACTGGTGGAGAGACAAGCCTTAAAACCACAGAGAAATGGGGAGATACAGAAACAGATCGATTTGTTGGCTAGGAAGTAGGAAAGCAAGCAAGTTCTTGGCTGATAGCTTCAATGTTCTCAGTATGAGACAAGCCATCTGTTGAAAGCAGGTGGGCAATGGGACAGGAAGACTTTCAGGATGCTTAGGAACCTGAAAAAACTTTGAAATAGCTGCTCTGGGGAACGGGTCTGGGAACTGATCAGGGACTGGTAAGCTGATAAGCAAAAGGATATGCCTAAGCATCATACATGACTCAGCTCCAAATTGGCATCCTCCTCTTCTTTCCCTATTTACAGGTCCTGCCAGGGAAATGGGAGATAGGGAGGAAAAAAGATCAAGCAGTTATCTATTAAGCCTTTTCCACTCAGGGTAAGTACAGTTCAATCTGTAAACAAGATAACACCCAGTAAGCTGTGCAATTTGATTACATTTGTCTAAGAACTGAAGTTTTAGTTACTTGTTTTAAACTTATTTTAGAATGAAACGCTGCTCCTTGTGCAACGTGGGCACTTAATAAATGTTGAATGATTAATCAAATACAAGCAATTGAGTATTTTATAGCTGTGCAAGTTCTGCAGAAACCGTTGTTTAGAAGGAAAGTTTGCCAAGAAATGAGTCTCTAAAATGGCAACAAATTCACCTGTACCCCACCTGTGAGGACCTCTAGAGTTTAAGATCTCTGTTGCTGCTGTTTCTTCTCTCTTCTGAGGGTATACCTTCCTTTTTCTTAATCAATACTCCCGTTTAAGTCAAAAAGAACCAGGGAAAGGAGTTTTGAGAGAAAAGGATTGAACATGAACATTAGAACCTTACATAACAGATATTTTTATATCACGATTTAAATGTAATACTGTTTTCTGTTAGCGGCTATATTTACTTTTGAGAGCACGGTATTTTAAAATTGCATGCTGTGCTAGATTGCTCTCCACCGTCCAGTCTGCCCGTGGACTTTCTGACATCATTGGAGTGGCTGGCTATGTTTGTGTGTTTGGTGGTCACGGTGCTAATGAAGCAGTGCAGTGTCTTTTGTGCATAGACAATGGGAAGCATCCTTTATTTCCTTCTGGGTTTTAGACTGCAATCAAATCAAACATGAGGCAGGAGGGAGAATTTGGCAGCAACCTCCTAGTCTTGGCCACCTCTTCTCATGTACATGGAATCCAATTTCTTGGTAGTTAAGGGAAATTAAGTTCAGTTTACCAAGAGAGGAAGGAAACCATTTCTTTCTGCGGAAATTAAACTTTTCAGTTACCTAAAGGAATTTCGTCAAGCCAAGACAGCGGAAGACTTCCCCTTAAGGACATGGGCAAAGGTGACCGACCCTGAATGGAGAATGACTGGATTTAGGACACAGTCGGAAGACCCAGTGAATTTGTTTTGAACTGTCTCCCAAAGTGACCACATTTGAACTTTGTACCCAGCTTGGGTGATGGGAGGCAGCTTTTCCCTGCCATTGTAAGAAAGGTCTCAGGGCAGCAAAGAGGCCGGCAGTTTTGCCTCTGGGCTACAAATGTAGAGCCATTTCATCTTTCTGGCACTCCTACTCTGTGCCAGACACAGGGGCTGCCAAATAAAGAAGGGAAGCCGCACGTTTCAGAGACAGTAACTTCAAAACAGGCCGAAGCCCTGGTGCATCTGCAACAAGTCAGGAAGCAGCGGTCCCCTCGCCCCACTGAGAGTCTGTGTGCTGCTGCCTGCAGCCAGGTTGGGGAGCTGGAAGTGGAGGTGAGGGGCTGGCCTCTTCCTCAGGAAGGGAAGTGATACAAATGAATGTGCTAGAGAAAGCCATAATGCAATAATGATCAAACTCACACACAGCTGAGGAACAGAATAAGAGGGCGCTGTTGAGGAAGACACCAGCCACCGCCCATAGAAAGAAAATGTGCTAGGACAATAGCATGCTCTTAAAAGAATTCTTTTACAAACCCTAATTTTAAACACACACACACACACCCTCCATGAAGATAAAATCCACAACCTCAGAAGTTCAATTGAAATGCAACTGGACAAAAATCACTTGGGTGTTGTCCTATCAGCTTCCTCCTTTGCTTCTGCTGCCAACTGCAGGGGCACGAAAGGGCAGGGGGAGGAAGGGTTGTGAGTGTTGTGAGATCAGACTCCCGAGAGAGGGCATGGCCAAAAGGAAGGGCCATGGGTGAGAGGGGAGGCCTCTGGCGTTTGCACAGAAGAGCTGAGGGCAGAGGGTTTAAAGATTAACCATGGATTGTGACTTAGATCCTTTCAAATTTTTAGAGATCTGAGTAAAACTGAAAAATACCTTTTTTTGAGCAGTGCTTCTTCAAATATGAACCATTCTGAGACTGCACTGTGTGGGTTGTGACTCTATAGGTACTATCCAAACAAGATAATGAAGCTCTTATTGTCCTTTTTTGAGCAGGTTAAATGAAGGAAAATGGAATCCTTCTCTTTGACAATTTCAAGTACTTTCTTTGCCACCCCAGACCAATCATGTGCCAACCTCTTCAAAATCTACATATTATATCAGAAGAATACATCCTACGTATTATTACTCATTCCAAATTAAGCATTTTTATGCAAGGCAGTTTTCCAAAAATATAATCATAGGGAATATAAAGATCTACCATAAAAGCTTAATTCCAAAAGAGCTTTGAAGTGGCAATCAAAAGAGATACAGATCACATAGCAAATAAACCAGATGTGCACATGGGCGCCATTTCTTAAAAATGCTGCAGTTGATAGGCCGACATTAATATCGTCAAAATGTAAAAAGTGTCAAACAACAACACAGGATCTTCTAACCTGTCTGCAGGAAGACATTCTAATGTAACATGGAATTCGTTGAAAGGGCTTCATGGGATAGATGAGACTTCACGTGTGTCATGAGCTGAGTACAAAGAAACTAATTAACATTGTTCCTTTCACATCAGGAACATTGAGAGAAATACATAATTTTCAAGGTAGATATTGTGGGAAAAGAAATCATCCATGTAAAAGAAATGAAAATTCCATTTTCTAAATATTTTAGTATCTCCTGTGGACTTTCAGAAAACAGAACCAGGTGTTTGAGGGCAGGATGCAGGGGAGGAGAATAAATTTCTATTCTGTAATTTTTCAATTCCAGAGTGTCCATTTGCTATCATCTTTCTACAAGACAGATACTTAAAAAAATATATGAACAGATTTATTAAGATTCATTCATCTAAAGTGTACAATCTGATGCTTTTTAGTATATTCGCAGAGATGTGCAACCATCAGTTTTTAGAACACTTTCATCACCCTCCTTCTCCGAAGGAAAAAACCCCACAACCATTGGTAGTCATAGCCCAGTTCCTCCCAAACCTCTCCCCAAATCTAGGCAACCACTAATCTACTTTTTCTCTATGTAGATTTGCCTGTTCTGGACGTTGAATATATAGCCATGTATCACCTAACAACAGGATACATTGTGAGAAACCCATCCTTCGGCAATTTCATTGCTCTGTAAACATCATGGAGTGTACTTATACAAACCTAGATGGCATAGCCTACTTGGGCTCTAAGGTATAGCCTACTGCTCCAAGACTACAAACCTGTACAGCATGTTGCTATACTGAATCCTGTAGGCAACTGGAACCCAATGGTAAGTATTTGTGTATCTAAGCATATCTAAACATAGAAAACGTATAGTAAAATTATGGTATAAAAGATTTTTTAAAATGGCATACCTATATAGGGCACTTAAGCATGAACAGAGCTTGCAGGACTGGAAGTTGCTCTGGGAGAGTCAGTGAGTGAGTGGTGAGTGAATGTGAAGGCCGAGGACATTACCAAAGCCTACTGTAGACTTTATAAACACTGTACACTGAAGCTACACTAAATTTAGAAAAAACCTTTCTTCAATAATAAATTAACCTTAGCTTACTATAACTTTTTAACTATAAACTTTTTAATTGCTTTTAACTTTTTGACTCTTGTAGCTTAGAACACACATCGTATGGTTGTACAAAAATATTTTCTTTCTTTATATCCTTATTCTATAAACTGTTTTCTATTTTTAAAATTTTATTTTTCATTTATATTTATTTTATTAAAATTTTTTTTAGAGACAGGATCTCAGTCAGGCTGGAATGCAGTAGTCCCATGTAGCTCACTGCAGCCTTGAACACCTGGGTTCAAGGGATTCTCCCACCTCAGCCTCTCTAGTAGCTGGGACTACAACGTACACCACCACATCCAGCTAATTTTTTTTTTTTTTTGTAAAATAAAAAAAAAGACCTGTGTCTTAACTTTTAAGAAAAAAATTTAAAAGTAAAAAAATAAATTTTAGGTCAGATGCAGTGGCTTACACCTCTAAATCACAGTACTTTGGGAGGCCAAGGTGGGAGGATTGCTTCAGCCCAGAAGTTTGAGGCTGCAGTGAGCTACAGTGGGGCCACTATACTCCAGCCTGGGCAACAGAGTGAGACCATGTTCTCAAAACAAACAAACAAGAAAAGTTAAGACAGAAGCACATCTAGGAGGCTGAGGCGTGAGGATTGCTCAAGGTCAGGAGTTCGAAACCAGCCTGAGCAAGAGCGAGACCCCATCTCTACTAAAAATAGAAAGAAATCAATTGGCCAACTAAAAAATATATATAGAAAAAATAAGCCAGGCATGGTGGTGCATGCCTGTAGTCCCAGCTCCTCAGGAGGCTGAGGCAGGAGGATCGCTTGAGACCAGGAGTTTGAGGTTGCTGTGAGCTAGGCTGACGCCATGGCACTCTAGCCAGGGCAACAGAGTAAGACTTTGTTTTAAAAAAAAAAAAAAACAAAAGACATAAGCACACGCATTGCCCTAGGCCCACACAGGGTCAGCATCATCAATATCACTGTCTTTCACCTCCACATCCTGTCCCAATGGAAGGTCTTTAGAGGCGAGATAACACACATGGAGCTGTCATCTCCTATGATAACACTGCCTTCTGGAATACCTCCTGAAGGACCTGTCTGAGGCTGAAGTTACTATTTTTTATAAGTAGAAGGAGTACACTCTAAAATAATGATAAAAAGTGTAGTAAATACTAGGCTAGAAATTTTTCAGCTCCATTTTAATCTTATGGGACCACCATTGTATGTGCAGTCCGTAATTGAACAAAACATCATTATGTGGCACATGACTGTAAACGGGATCGTACAATATGTGGTCTTTTGTATCTGGCTTATTTCATTTACTATGTTTTCAAGGTTTATCCATGTTGTAACATGTGTCAGTACTTTATTCTTTTTTATTGCTGAATAATAGTCCATTGTATAGATATACCATATTGGATTTATCCATTCATCAGTTGATGGGCATTTGGGTTGTTTCTACTTTTTGACTATTATGAATAATGCTGCTATGAACATTTGTTTACAAGTTTTTGTGTGGATATGTTTTCATTTCTCTTGGGTAAACAGAAGTGGAAGTACTAGGTCATATGGTAACTGCAAGTTTAATCTTTCGCGGAACTACCAGTTAGTTTTCCAATGTGACTGCACCATTTTACATTCCTACTAGCAACATACGAGGTTCCAATTTCCTCGTAATCTTGCCAACACTTGATATTTGTCCTTTTTGATTATAGCCTCACAGGTTTGATAGATGTAAAATTATATCTCATTTTTGTTTTGGATTGCATTTCTCTAATGACTAATGATGTTGAGCATCTTTTCACATGCTTATTGACCACTTATACATCTTTCTTTCAGAGAAATTTCTATTCAAATCCTTTGCCCATGTTTAAGCTGGAGTGTCTTTTATCATTGAGTTATAGTTATTTAAATATTCTGGATACAAGTCCTTTATCAGATACATGATTTACAAATATCTTATCCCCTTCTGTTGGTTATCTGATGGTGTCCATTGAAGCCAAAAATTTTAATATTGATGAGGTCCAAATTATTTAATTTTTTGTCACTTGGTATCATATCTAATAAGGTTTAGCATAATGTAAGATCACAAAGACTTACTCCTATATTTTCTTTTAAGAATTTTGTAGTTTTAGCTCTTACATTTAGATCTCTGTGATCAATGTTGAGTCTATTTCCGTGTATGAGGTGAGGAAGGCATCCAAATTCATTGTATTGCATATGGCTATAAAGTTGTACCAGTACCATTTGTTGAAAATACTGTTCATTCTCTCATTGAATTGCCTTGGAACCATTGCTGAAAATCAACTGACCATAAATATGAGGGTTTATCTCTGTAATCTCCAGATTAGATTGGATTCCATTGCTCTATATGTCTATCCATATGCCAGTATCACACAGTCTTGATTACTGTAGAGCTTTGTAATAAGTTTTGAAATAGGAATGTGAGTCCTCTAAATGTGTTCTTCTTTTTCAAGGTTAAGATTAATGTTTTCCCTGAAATTTGGGAAATTTTCAGCCATTATTTCTTCAAATGTGTTTTTCCCTGCTCCTTTTTCTCATTCTTCTCATTTTGGTATTTCAATTGTGCATATGTTGATACATTCAATGGTGTTCCACATTTCTCTCAGAATCTGTTCATTTTCAACTTCTTCATTCTTTTTCTCTCCATTCTTTAGGCTGCATTATCTCTATTGATCTATTGTTTAAGTTTGCTGATTCTTTCTTCTGCCAATTCAAATCTACTGTTGAGGCCCTCTGATAAAATTTTTCATTTTGGTTGTTATATGTTTCAATTCTAGAGTTTTCATTCAGTTCTGTACAGGTATGTGTGTATGCCATGCAGAAATGCTGGCAGCCTGAGCTCTGGGAGAGAGACCGGGAGTTGGAGTGATAGGAAGGAGCCACATATTCTTGGCCGCACCAACCTGGAGTGGATCTTCCATCACACTGAGTTGTGGGTAGGGAGAGGCAGGGAGCAGGCTATACCTCAGGTGTCACAGATTCTCACTGTCCAAGATTTCGTAGATTTTCCTCAAATGTTTCTTCATTTGCTATATGCCCTCTGGAAAATCTCCAGGAACTTAGAGAGGCTTTTTAAAATTTGTTTTGTTTTTTTAATAATTTTCACCAGTTATTGTTTTTTCGCTGGGGAGCAGGTCTGAGAAGCTTCTCATACCACCATTCTGGAATTGGATCTCTGGTACATGTATTTGGTATTTTAGCACAGACAGAAAACACAGTTTAAGTCAGGTTGGGAGCCATTTAAAAGGAGTGAGAACTTGGAAGCCAAATGAATCTGTTGGTCATGGTTACTTACCTCCAGGGGACTTTGTGGTTCAGTTCACTCTGGAGTTAGACCAGTTCTTGGCCGAATCAACACTGGCAAGGCTGTGGGCAATGATGTACGACAGCCTCGCACAACTGTGAGGCATGTGGTGGTATGAAAGGAATTGGGCTAGAGAGATAAGGGAACAGTGGGGTGGGACTGAGGCTCAGCAGGGCAGGAGGCAGAGCAGTTGGAGGTGAACAGGGAAAGGTCAAGAGCTGCTCTCAGGCTGGTAGTTTTTGTTTGTAAAATATTTATGTGCCTACTTAAAGACTCTATAAAGCAGTAGTACCACATAGTCATATTCTGCAAAATTCCACTAAAAAATGCAAATTCTCTGCTACTAAGTGAAAGGTAAAGAGCATATAAAACAATCAGAATCCAGCTACTTAAATCATTATTTTTTTAAATATGAAAATTAATTCAGTAAAAAAGAAATACAAGAATTAAACATTATCTCAGGTTTTTTTAATACAAAAAAATAGAAAAAAAGATATTGTTAAATTTATTTTGGTAAGAACAAAAAATAGATTACTATGTGATTATTTTAAAAAGATATTTGTCATACATCACTAAGTAGAAAACAGGTTACAAATCAATATACACAGTACAATCTGATTTTATTTTAAATGTATATGTGCATAGCAAAATATGTGAAAGGATAATAGTAAAAAGAGCTTCCAGAGCATTTTACTCTGTTGCCAAGCACTTTATACTGTTTTAAAAATTAGGAGGGGAATATCCATTAAGAAAAATGTCAATCAACTGAAAAGTAGTTCATTTCGGTGGGCATTTTTCTGTAGCCCTGTTAGGGCTCAGGCACTGGGAAGAGAGGAAAAGAAAGATCTTGTACCTGACTATACAGATGCTTCTGATCTTGTGGCTACTATTTGGTGAGTAGAGAAAGATGAATTAGTAGCTTCAATCCCATACCCTGTCACCAGATATTTCTAGGACAGGAAGTGGTGGAAATCTCATTAATTGAGTAACTAAAACTAGATTCAAAAAAATTAAGACTTTTTTTTCCTTTTATGGAAGATTTTTTTTTTCTTTCATAGAAAACATTCTCTCAGTGGAGGTCTTTGAAATTAGATAGATCCCCATTTTTCTGGGATGTAATTCGTCCTCTGTGCCTTGTTACTTTTAGGTAATGTATTCCCAGCACTGATTTTAATTTGCCTTTCAAAAAAAGTAAAAGAAAAACAAATAATTTTCATACATATAATCTGATGAAACAAATTAAATCAGGGGTGGTTATGATAGGTAACCTAGTAGTTGGGGAAATAAAAAAGGAAAAATGAGGAAGCTGGAAGTCCATTTGGGTGCTGTGGAAACTACAGTGTGCTTTAGTTTCCCAAATTACCAGAGAGATGGAGCGTATTCCTGTATCCAGGCAACCAATGATGCACTCACATCCCACCTCCCCCACTCCCGCCTACCCTGCCCCGTTTATAGGCACAGGACGCATAACGGGAAGCATCAAAAAGGACATAAGGAGCCTTGAGTGTTAAGAAGGAAAAGGGAAAGGGTGACTCACACTGACAGACTGGCTTATGGGAATCTGGGAGGCACTGTCCGCGCCGGAAATAACTGGGAGACCCCTGCACAAAGAGAGCAAATTTTCAGCACTCAAGTTCATGAGGGTTCAGGTCATCACACTCCAGGTATCAAAACAACACTGAGAAAACGTGCTCAACACCTTTGGTTGTCAAGTGAGATACATTTTATGCCCACTGGAGTGGTAAAATAAAAAATCACTAATACCATCAGATGTTAGTGAAGATGTACACCAACGGGAACTCTCATAAGTTGCCCGTGGGGGTGTAAAAGGGCTCATACATTTGGGAGAATCGTTTCACAGTTTCATTGAAGTTCAACATACAACTACCCTATGACCCAGCAATTCTACTCTTCGGTATTTAGCCAAGAGGAATGAAAACATATGCCCACAAGATGTTTTATGCAAGAATATTTATAGCAGCCATATTCATAATAGCCAATAACTGGAAACAACCCAAGTGTCATCCAAAGGGTAGCATAGTCAAACAATAATACTCAACAATAAAATCAGAACAAATTACTAATACACACATGTACAAATCTCAAAAACATGATGCTGATATACTCATATGACCCCATTTTTATGAAATCTAATTTCCATGGTGATAAAAATCAGCATGTAGCTGTAGTTGGGGGTAAGGGACTGGAAAGGGTCACAAGGGAACTTTCTGGGGCAATGTAAATGTTCTAAATATTATTTTGGATGGTTACTTGGGGTATAAAACTGTTAGAACTTACCAAACCAAACCACCTAAGATCTGTGCTTTTTACTGCATGTTAATCTTACCTCAATAAAAAAATGGTAATGACATATGATCTTATTTTATAGTCACAGGCCAGTGAGACCTACGATGTTTACATTATTTTTTACTAACTATATTATTGCTTCTCGGACTTTTGGCTAATATCAAGTGTAGTATCTATTTTTATTAGTTGAATATACTATTAATTCCTGTAACAAAAAGCTCCTTTCACCAAAAAATGATTTTGAACAGCATTAAACAGGTGAGTTAATTTGTAAGTGTCGAATTTTAAGGTGTAAATAAACCTGTTCAGAATCTCCAGGATTGGCAATTAAATTGCCAAAAATTACCCAAAGTGAAAACATTTCTGTGTAGGTTAAGGGGAGGTGGGGCAAGGTGATAGGTTGGCCCAAAAGCTGCTCCTCCCTCTAGTGGAATTTTCTTCATTGACAGCTGTGGAAAACCGGAGATAAATACTTTTTGTTTTAAACATAAATAAGATCATATTATAAAACCTGATTTTTTTTCACTCAATATGTCTCAGAAGTCTTTTCATAAGAGTATACATAGATCTATCTCCATTTTTTTTTAACCTAGGCAGCCTTTAAACGTGACTTCTTTGGTCATTGCATGTCTTGTTTCCCAAGTAATACTCAAATTGGAGACATCACCTGTTCAGGAAACAGTCAACTAATCAATGTCTGTGACCAAATTTTAAGATTCTCAAGGGTGTAATAAGTTACTCCAACTTAGCATCTAAAACAACATACATTTACTTCCCACACGCTTCTGAGGTTTAGGACCTGGGAATAGCTTTTTTAGCTCAAGATCTCTAATGAGGTTGCAGACAAGAAGGTTTCACTGGGACTGCAAGATCTGCTTCCAAGTCCACTCCTATGATTGCTGGAAGGAGGCTTTGGTCCCTTTCTACACAAACCTCCTATCTCCTGAGAGGCTGCTCACAACATGGCTCTTCCCAAAGCGAGTATTCCAAGAGAGAAAGAGTACAAGTGAGCAAGACAGAAGCTGCAGTGTCTTTATCTAATCTAATCTCAGGAGGGACGTCCCACTGCATCTGCTATATTTTACTGGTCACACAAACTGATCCTGTGAGTGGACTGATTACACAAGGTGTGAGCACCAGCGGGCAGGGCTCACTGGGAGCCATTCAGGAGGCTGGTTACCACGTATCCCTGGTACCTACAACAATGAAGAAGCCCCATAAACATCTGCTAGACTGGACTGAACCAACCAGTGGCTGGCAACTCAATCCAGCTATCATGGTCCAAGACTTGACTTTGATGGCTGGCTGGTTAGGTTACCCAAGTTCAGTGGTTTTCAAGTGGCTCAATACCTGAGTAGTGTTCAGTAGTTGTACTATAGTAACTGCGGCATTGCGAGGAACGAAGATAGCACTGTGTTTGAATTAAACACAGTGCTAGTTTAGTTACTGTGACTGCAGGGTTAGTAAATGTGACTGCAGACCCATGAACGGCTAACGGCATCTATTTAAATCACACACATAGACGTTCTCTTGCTTAATCACCAAGCCTTCCTCATTTAGCATTAGTCTAGACCCATATCTGGGAGTGGCTAGAAGCCAGATGTCAGCCTAGCATAGCTCTGGCTGACCTTGCTTTGTACTTCTTCCCCGCCACCCCTGATCCACCAACTCTTGTGTCCCGTGCTTGTCTTGGCCAGTCTTTGCCTTTTCAAGCAGTTCTGTCTCTGAAGGTATGTTGGCCACAAGAATGCTAGAGTCACTGTGTGCTGTGCTGTTCCTGCCTTTCCACCTCTTCAGCCACCACGGTTCCCCTCGAGTGCATGTTCTAGCCATACAAAAGGCTCCCAGAGTGCTTCAAACACAGTATGGGTTCATGTTTCTGTGCCTTGAGCTCTGCCTTCTTGTAGGAAAGTCATTCCTGGGTCCTTTTCTGTCTGTCAAATCCCTTATTCACCTTTCAAATCTCAAGCATCATCCCTTCTGATGAAACTGCCTTGACTCTCTGGGGCCTGCCTTGTCCCTGTGGCACACCAGGATAGAGTTAATCACTCTTTTCTGGATTATTATTGGAATTTGCACTTGTCTCAATTTCTGAAACGTTCTTAATTACTGAAGGGCAATTATCTTTCTACACAAGGGTAAACCCCCCCCGCACTCCCGCCCCACCAAACCATGAGTTAACCACCTTTCACCCCTAACATCTGTCCTCAATGCCTGGACTGTGATACACAATAAATATTTCACAGGTGAAACAGTGGATGGAGAAATGCTTATCTGTACACTGTAATGCACTGCTAAGTGACAGAGACATCTGGTTCTATTAATAACTTATAAAACCACAATCCCGTTTATGTCCTGCACACAGCACACTCCATCCACTTGCAGTGGCTCCATTCCCTATGTGCTACACTAGCTGCTGGACTGAATCAACCTTTGCCTCTTCTTCCCCAGGGGTCCCCTGCATATTGGCCACTGAACAGTCCTAAGGCCTTCTCTATTCAGAAGGGATCACGCTGGCTACATGGAGAGGCCAGGCAGCGTGGTGCAGTGATTAAACACACAAGCTTTGAGATATGTAGATATGGGAGTGCTTGCTGTGAATGAGTTACCTAGCCTCTTTGTGCTGGCTAAAAGAGGGCATTTAATATTTCGACTTGTTTTGAAGATTATATTGGTCAGGTGTTTGCAGGAAACTGACTTCACCCTAGATGCTTCAAATGAATGGATTACTTACAGAGGTTTGCGCAAGGGTAAAGGAACAAACAAAAGTTGGTGGGGCACCCAGAGACTAGCAACAATAGGAAATCATTACCATCCTTAAGGCTCAAAGGACGAAAGGAGGAAATAATGTTACCTGAGCCCACTGAGACCTGGAATCTTGGAAGAGAGGTGGCCCCACAGGCACTATAGTGTCAGGGATACAGCTAAGGCTGGAGATGCAGCCCAAAGCATCAAGGGAAAAGGAAGAAATATCCCAGCCTCTCTCTCATCCCATCCTCCGATCGCCAGCTGGCGTTACCCGTTGGTTGAACAGAAATGACAATCAGGAGAGAAATGAGCCCTGGGAGCTGCAGCCTGCAAAGTCTGACTTCCTGGCCCACGTAGCAGGGAAGAGACAGCCAGAGAAGGGGTTGAGGGGACAGAGACAAGCTAGCACAAGGACTAAATGAGAAAATGAAATGCACTTTTCATATGACCTGGCACACAGTAAGCATTCAACAAACTAATTGTGGTTACTGTTAGTATTACTACGGCTACATTAGCGTGCTTTCTGGTTATACCTGATGCCATCTTCACACCTCTGAGCAAGAGCCACAGGCCTCTGACTTCACAGTCAGCACAGCCCTGTTTTAGTAATGCTCATTCTCTCTGGTCTGTTCAGTCTCACAGCTCTTGTTTCTCCTGACACCAGGATCGTAATGATCCATCTCTGTTCTCATCAGACTAAATTAGGCTGTTTAACTTATCTTCAGCTTTGGAACAACAAAAAATAATCTCTAAGGAAAGTTCTTTCGAAAAAAATATACATGTTGGTACCACAGATCCCTTTCCATATGGTCAGTTTCAAAGATTTTCCTTTTTCCTTCTTATCTAACGAACCGAGACTAAATGGTCATGCTAATGGCAACTGTCTTGCATTCCAACTGCTGCTGCCCTGCCATAAAGTACGCATGCTCATAAGGGCTTAAAAATGTTTTTTAAAAAATCCTTTACCTTGTCACTATCAGCTTGCTGCTTTCTTCCACTCTGCTTTCATCCCTGTCACTGGCCCAAGGTATCAGGATCTGATGCTCCCTGACCCCATTACTACCTCTCTATTCACTACTGAAATTGTCAATGCCATTCTTCTCCTCATTTTTCCTCTTTTTCCTAGCTTAGGTCTCTTGTCACATTTCCCATTCTTCTCAGTGTTCATAACAGAAGGCTGGCCTCTTAGGCAACACTGCCAGCCCATCAAACAGTTCTTGTCCTTCAAGGAGACAAACTGATTAATCACTGCAGATGAGATAAAATCGTTGGTTCTTTGACTCTTTTTGGCTGCTTGTTTGTTGCCGAGTGGCCAGGGTTTGAGGTTTCTGAAAGGCTAAATGTGATCACTAACCTTCTCACATAGTAAAGTTTGTGCAGTTTGGTTGAATGTGTGCTTCAGGCAGAAAGTCAGTGAATTGGGGATGGTTTAGAAAAGCAGAGAGCTTGTGATGCTAAGGCACAGTCTTGGATGGAAAATTCTCTTCCTCCATCTCCCCGCCCCTTTGGGTAGAGGCAGGAAGGAGAACCAAGATGAAATATCCAGTCCTTTTGGAGCTGGGTTCCTGATCTCACAAATACCAACTATAGTTATCATTGGACCCTGAGGTGAACACTTCTCTCATTCTGTGCAAAAGGAACTTCTGGGAGTCAAGGGTTGGATGGGCACCATTTATGAACCTAAATATTGGCTAAATAACTGAGCTTAAATTGTGTTATCTTTAATATATGTGCATTGGATAATCACCATTAGTGGCACATAGAGTTCATGGATTTCAACATTCTTATCATTAATTTTTTTTTTTTTTGAGACAGTCTCACTATTTTGCCTGGGCTAGAGTGCCGTGGTGTCAGCCTAGCTCACAGCAACCTCAAACTCCTGGGCTCAAGTGATCCTCCTGCCTCAGCCTCCTGAGGAGCTGGGACTACAGGCATGCACCACCATGCCCGGCTAATTTTTTCTATATATTTTAGTTAGCCAATTAATTTCTTTCTATTTTTAGTAGAGACAGGGTCTCGCTCTTGCTCAGGCTGGTTTCAAACTCCTGATCTTGAGCAATCCTCCGGCCTCGGCCTCCCAGAGTGTTAGGATTATAGGCGTGAGCCACTGCACCTGGCTTTAACATTAATTTTGAAGACTTGTAATTAGAGACCTATTTAGAAAACACTGCTATATTACTGGAATTCAATCCAGGGTAAAAACTGTAGTGTCTTAAGAACTGGACAGATAAGATTCAATAGGATTAAGCTTGGCTTTCAAAGTAAATACTGAAAGAAACACAGGAAATGACCCCTATACTTTAACAAGTCAATTCCGATGCCATTAAAACATCTTCATTCCCCATAATAATTTGAAATTAAAAAAAAAAAGATTAAGAAAGACATCTTCATTTACTCAGTTTGTCCAGGAAGCAGTTAAGGCACCATTGCATTAATTTGAACAGGACCCAGCTTTTGAAGGTCTGAAAAATTCTACAATGAATAGCAATTGTTTTATTATTTATGAAAAAGAATTAAAAATGTCAACCTACAGACTAATGGTAACACAGTTACCTAAACTCACCTGCTGTATATAATAAAGGACAAAACTAACCACCTGTATTCAGGCATATGTTTAGTGAATAAGGAAGTTCATTCTAGGTAGCATTAACCTTAATAAAAACAAAAACACTCAAGTCACTCACTTCATCCCAGTCTTAACAGTATTTCATCCTCTTCCTTTCTCATCTCTAATCACAGCAATGGCTGATGCAGTGATAAACCAAGACCATCTAAAACCAAGCTCTAATTTGCCTTTTTCTCTAGGTTAGTCATCAACACAATCATTTAATGAGCTTAATGAACCCAACAAAATTCTCAGTGGGAGAGGTACAGTGAGGTTATTAGCAAAGGACCACTCCATAATCCCATCAAACATTTCACTGTAAAAAATTTCCATCATCTAAGGGCTTTAAAAAAAGATAGTCCTATCATTAAGGTATAGAACATAAAACTCACTTGTAATCATATTTGCAAAGTTAAAGCTACATCTTAACCAAACAGTATTCCTGGAAATTGTTAATATTAAAATTATCTTTAAAATAGGGGGCAGGGTGGGGAGACTAACAATGTCCATCAACAGAGAATGGATAAATTGTGACATATTCAAACACTGGAATGCTACTTGGTAGTAAGGAATAAATTGTGAACATACTCAACATAAATGAATCTCAAAAAAACTGGGCATAAGTCAGACATAAGAGTACACATGATTTCATTTACATGAATTTCTAGAACAAGCAACATTAATCTGTGGTGACAGAAATCAGAACATTTATGTAGGGAGGGGTTAACTGGAAAGTGGCATGAGGAAATGTTCTGGAGTAGTGGAAAAGCTGTATCTTCATAGGTGTGGAGGTTACCAATCTCATATTACAAATTTAAAATCTGTGTATTTCATTGAATGTAAATCATACCTGAGTTAAAAAAATGTTTTATCAACTGCATCCTAAAGTTAAATAAAATCTACCCCTTCAGAAAGCATCTAAGGACTCTTTTATTAAAAACCAACACAGGACATCCAGAAAGCAGATATGAAGCTTTAATTCACTGTGGGCATTTTCTTGATCATTCTCTGTAAACTGTTTCATATGTCTTCACACAAATACATCTTTTACAAGACAGTTTTCCTACTAAGTACTGTGAACCATACCAATGTTCCACGTAACTAATAAAGGGTGTATTATATATCATGAACCAATTAAATATAAATACATAAGGTGAATACACATGTTAGAAAATTTAAATTTAAAAAAAAGTAAGAAAAGATAAATACCATGAAAGTTTACATGTATTCTTTAATTCTAGACATCACATTATAGTGACAACCAAGTACAATAAAATCATAATTGCTTTTAGATAACAGTACAGATTTTCCAAACCCAATTATTTTCATTTCCACAATGTCAATCAACTCCATACTGTATTTTCATTTCTATAGAGAGTAGACCAGCTTTCAGACTGTAGACCAAGTTTCTTTTGTAATATTACTATCTTGATCATGACCACAGGAAACCAATTTTATATTTCCTGTACTATACAGACATGAGACATTATTCAGTATAATATGGAACTCTTCAGTGGTGCTGTTTAAGAACAATTCAAATAGCTGAAAATGGGTTTTGCTACAGCAGTCCACATATTTCATTAAAAGATGAAGTCTCTGTCAAAACATTTAGAAATAAATACCTTTCCCTCTCCGAAATACTACCTGGAAAAATATTTTCAAGCTGACTTTAAAAAAACAAAACCATCTCAAAAAACAAACATACGATGTTCTGAGCTGCAATCTTCTGGAGTCTATTTTCAATTGGAACAAATTTTGCAGCCAATACTGCACTGACACAGTATCCACAGTCTAAGAGGTCCTTGAACCCTAAACACGAAACTAATTACATAATGAAAGCTGATCGCATTTTGTATTAAAATCCAAGTGACTATCAAACACAATCATAGTCATTTTTTTAAACAGTGAAGCTAGAATAAGTAATGAAAATATATGCACAGCTGAATACAGATCACCAAACACAGGAACAAAATGCCATTTGATGCATATCAAATAAGCTCCCCAAAAGCCAATCTGAATATATTTATTTTCATTTACTTTGATACAGTATTAGAAGGGACTGCACATAATTATGGAGACTGCTGCAAACAACACTTGACGATACTAAGTGTTCTATTAAGCATCAGGCATGCACAATAGTTATCTTTTAAAATTTTTTCATGTATATATCTTAACACATATATCTTAAGCTACAATATGTTTAAAGCATTTAGTAATTTTAAACCAAATATTTTAATTGACCTATGTCTAAATGGGTAAAAATAAAAACTTCCTCCTGTCTCAATACCCGATGGTAATATTAAACCTTACTCCCCAAATTGATATTTAAACTTATTTTATATATGTCATCATCTTTAGAATTCTAAAAGTGATGAAGATTCTTATCACACTAAATAACAGGTATGATTCCCCGGCAGCAGTCTACCCACCACACACATACAGCATGCCAAGTCTTCGGGGATTACATAACAGAGTGATGTGCTGGTGGCTAAAGATGATAATAATTAAACGTATCAGTCTCTTCTTTTTATTCTGGATCTCTTTATTTCAAACTAAATAAAGCCTTTCATTAATATAAATAAAAAATCTTTTTTATTTAACATCAATATAAGAGTAGATAAAACTAAAAACCTTTATTGTCTTCAAGTGTGTGGCAAAATAGAAAATGTTTCAATTACATCAGGAAACCAGGGGTGGGGAAGGGAGTATAGTTCTTCCATTTAAGAAGCATTCTAGTCAAATAATCACAAAAATTTACAAATTCAGATTGCTTGGTTCTTGGTCATTTATGGCTTAAAGTACTGGATCTGAAAACCATTTCAGGCTAAAATAAATTTACATGAATAATGCATAGATTGTATACCTAGAAAATCATGCAATAAATATATGTTCTCATGTACATTGGAATCTTAGTGAAGAAAGGGGTCTGTAGGTGTGAAGAGTATTGTTTCTTTCCTTTTTCCAAGAGGCTACACCCAGAAAGATCCTTGCTTTTGGCATATTCAAGATCCCATTTGCCAGGTCATCCTGATTTTCTCAGGTTGGTAGAAGCCAATATCTCAAGACACCTACAATGAGGAACTGACTTGCTTCAAAAGTGCAGGTGCTGTGAGGTCTAACCTAGGCAGAACCAGGCTCTCATGATCCCACCACCCTGGTGCAAAGTCAATCTGGAGTACTTGATTAGCTAGAGTTATCAAACGGGTAAATGCTTAGAATGACTCACTGGAAATGTTTATTATATTAGTATCTCTTTAAAATATTTATTTGCCCTTTAAATTTACTTCATTTGAGAATTGCCAAGATAAGATCCACTCACTATTCCTGGTTTTGATATGCCCCTACAACATGAGAATTGAACTGAACTACAATGATTGTAATGTCATCTCTGTACATCCGAGCAAGCTCTTCAGGAAGACTAAGCATTTTGGAAAGGCGGTCATGATCAACTGTCCCAAACTCATTGTTGCCCACAGCATGGCGGATGAGATGGGTTGCTGCATTCTGATCCTCAAATACTGAGGACATTTTGGTTCTCCTTTCTGTTAAAAGGCCATGCATCTGTCCCAGAGTCACCTTGTAGCCACCAACAGCTATTGGCTGTTGGTGATGCATGCCAGTTAGGTACTCACCCACAATCCTAACCACATCCTGCCTATGCATAGTCTCCCACAACCCATCAGTAGCCAATACCAGAAATTTATCTTGTGGCCTTAATCGGTGGTAAGTCACCTCTGGCTCAGCAGTGAGATAAGGAGGTGTGTAATAATTAGGAGGGATAAACTTGGTATACTCATTGTCATTCAACTGGTCTGGGCCAGATTCTATCACTCTCTTTTGAAGGTCAATGCTCCATTTGAACTTTACATCTCCAAAAGCCCTAAATGGCATCAGCAAGCCAAGCAGCCGATCCTGTTTCACCACACTCTTGGCCTCATTCTTTGGGTGTTCCAGTTTCAGCCGTTCTAGTTCTCTTTCATTCTGAGCATTGTGGTCATTAGACAGCGTGACTGCTGACCAAGAGCCATCTTCTTCCTGCACACCCAGCATGGCTCGGCTATCACCAGTATTGGCCACATGAAGATCAACACCATCCACATGGGCCACACAAGCAGTGGCCCCAGAAAATGCCACTCGGAGCACCAGGTAGTTGAGAAAAGAATTAGGATCACCAACTTGAGCCTCCAAAGATATGTCATTATCAAGCCTCTTGAAAGCATTAATTAAAGCCTCCTTAACATTAATATCAGTTGACTCGCCAGTGTTGAGGTCTATAAGCTCTTGCCAGTAAGTCCTCAAGCTGTTGAAGTACAACTTGGATGCTTCCTTACTGAAGTAATCATTGGGGTGCTTGTGCCACTGGAGGATGGGTAGCAGTGCCCGACCACTCTCTACTGCATTTTCAATCTCTAGCAAAGTCTCATGCGGTAACAAAGAGACAGCAATATAATAAAAGAGTCTTTCACTGACAGCCTGGGAACAAGCACAGCCTGCATGGCCATCAAAAACCCCCAAAAGCATCCCTCTGGTCTGTAAGCAGGTTGCCGCGCTTCTCCGATCCTCGATGGGTGCGTTTGCAGGCAGCTGATTGCTGTCAAACCCAAGGACAGAACTGACATTTTTGCCATCAAATTCTGGCACTTTGAAACTGTATTCATTAGCTTTAAGGATGCTGTTGACTTGTGGAGGTGTGAGGTAAAATTTCTGCGGTGTGGAAGCATACCTTCTTCCTTGGGTATATTGCCACCAGTTCTCCTTTGGCCTACAAAAGGTAGCATATGCCGGATGGGGTGTATATCTCAGCCGACTCTGAGGAAAGTACGATGATGAACAGCAGAGATGTTTGTGGTGACAGTAACAAACAGTGCCATAGATTCTGCTCAGTTCGCAATTACGGATGAGAGGAAAAAACAGTTGAGTTGGTGCTGGCATGGCATCAGAGAACAGCGGCAGGCTGGAACTTCTAACTGGGATTCCTAGACAGCAAATTAGACAGGTGTACACAAAGAAAAGAGTTACATTTCAAATTACTTAATCTAGCTTTGCTTTTATTGCAAATATTAAGCAAGTCAATCTGCATGCTAAAGCCTTATGCCAGGAGGTACTATATTTTATACACATATCATGTACTATTTCTACAGGATATATTCTGATAAGTACAAATCCCAATCATTCATGGAGCCAGGAATGAATTCCTGGATCCTGTACTCAAGCTTCAATTTTCTCTTTTCTTCATATTTCTTTGTGCAGTGCAAACAGTACAGAATGTACAATAGATTTGGCCGAGGAAAGCTGAGGAGATGAAGGTTATGTAACATTATGCAGTAGCAGTCTACCTGGCCAATCACTCTTCTCCCTCTCCATCCTTTAAAAAGGCCTTGAAATCTCCCATTTTGCACAGGGGACTTCTTCCATTTATGAAGATCCTGTTTTTAGACCTGTGGTCAATTGTTGGCATTGATTACACGTGGCTATCACCAAAAAAGGGTTAAGACGCACCTCCAAATACGTATATTTATAAATTACTTACAAGTTATATAAATATACTATTGTATTAATATACATTATAACATATTTAAAAATCTCTACGTTAATTATATAAAAATAGAAATTCCAATATTTCCTTTCTGAACCCAAGTGAATGGTCTTGCAAACCCTGCTTCTCTAGACCACTGTGCCAACTTGACAAGCTAAGGGACATAGATATGCCACTAACTCCCAAATAATCCTAGAGAAGTCAGCTCACATCTTTGGGTCTCACCCTCTTGAACTACAAGTGAACACATCAGAGCAGATGCTATCTGAGGCCTCTTCTAGGATTCATGCCTATATGTTTGTTGAGGTGAGGCTGTGAAATCAAACACAGGTTTCATTCACTCATTGTTGAATTTTACTGTGCTCTCAGTGGTTAAAAAAAGGTTTAAGTATTCTAGTAGCTTTAAAATTTTGTTAGTAATATAAATGGTCTCAGTTCTAGAATTTACTTTACTTGCTACCATTGTCCCCTGCTTAGCAGCCACAAGGAAAAGCTATAGAAACATTTTCATTTGCTATGGATCCAAAGTAGAATGCACCCCAAGAAAAATGTTTTCTCAGATATGGCAATTATCCCAATTTGATGTATACATGCATTAGAAACATCAGATTGTACATCATAAGTATGTATAATTACTGTCAATTATAGATTAAATATTAATTAAAAAGACAAAAAAGTTATCTCTTACTTAAAAAAAAAGATATCTATTTGCCCTAGGAAACCAATAAAGAATAGTAAAATGACAGTCTAAAGTTTAGATTAAAAAGGTACAGCATTATAACTATGATTTAGAAAAAAATCACCCACTATAGGACACTGAAAATAATTTGCCAGGCATTTATGTAGAAAATTTAATAAACATATATTATTAATCCAGATAATTTATGTAAAAAAAATTCCTCTTCTTCCTCAACAACATACATTTTCCCTGAATTCTTGAGACATTTCTTCAAAGTATTCATTTGGATTATAAAGAAGCAGAATTTGGAAATACTTTAAATAAACAAATGCAATAAACAAAAAGGAATAAAGAAAATAAAATCATTTGAGTCTTAATATCAACAATTCCTTCCCAAGGCTGACACAATTAAGAAAAAAAATTTACAAATAGCAAGTGTTAGCTATACAGTAAATTATTTTCATGTACCTTTTTTTGAAGAGTAATTTGAGAAGACTTGTAAGGGGGAGGAGGGAAGCAAAGAAAACTAAACACTGAATAATCATTAATTCTTGATTGCTCTATAATAAGCACTGCATAAACCAGCCATATAGAACATCTTTTGGGGGTGGTAGAAAGTAACATTACTTTAACTGCAGTAGGAAGGGATTTGTTCACAAAAATGAAGACAAGATCAGGCAATAGAAAGCAATGGCTAGAATCCGGAAATACGAATCCATTACTAAATAAGCATCCTGAAATGCAATAATGAAAAACAGAAATTCCAGAAGAACAGGAATCTATCAGGGTTAACCACTTAAATAACTGCACTCCAAACTGATTAACTGAAAGTCGTCCAAAGGTTAAGTGTATATGACTGAGCCAGGAAATGTGCTCAAATGTTGGGCCACATGACATTGGCTTCCAGACATAAACCCTATCTCTTTTTAGGTTTGCATGCAAAAAGTACATCAGCTCATGTTATGCTTTTATAAAGATTTTCTATAAACAGATGCAATCTTAATGAAAAGAAATTTTCTTCATAATTTTACATCTGCATTTGTCCTTAAAAACTTAAGAATCTCACAAGGAAAAAGAGTGTATGGAATTTAGGTTGACTCAAAATACTATGTGGGGGGCAGGGAGAGTTAGTTGGTAGATACATGACAGGGTTTGGCTGTCTATTCAAGGAATAACAAATCCAGGAAACGTGTACTTTCTTTAAATTCCTGTTTTGATATTTTTCCTGCTTTTATAGCTGACTGAAAAAGGAATAAAACTTTGTGGCAAAAAGCTAATGATTCACGCAGCAGGTGCTTTGAATAATATTTAAATTCAAACATCAAACAATCAAATACTCAAACACATTTTTCCATCTGGGCAAAAATCCTCAAGATGAAAAGAGGATCAATTGAGAGTACGTTGTCTCAACAGTATCTTCCAGGGGTTTAATATATGGACCGATATTGTATCCTAATCCCTCAACTCCCAACGTGCCTTCACAAAAGACAAAATTCTTAGGAAAGTTTGAATTCATGAAAACCCTGCTATGATTAATGAGTGTTCTATCCTCCTCAGTACAAGTGATATATTCTCTCCATCAGACCAGATACCCTTAGGAGTCCAAACACTTTCAAATGCTTTCATAAACAGTAACTGAGCATTGCAAAACTATTATCTTTCTGATTATCCTGTGATGCAACAAGAAAACCCCCTATAACATGAAAACTTTTGCTGACACACAAGCTTGCTAAATTAATGAAGTAGATGGCTCTTGAGCAGGCAATAAGAACAGCATCAAGTTACCGTTGTTGGTAAAAAGGAGAAGTGTTAAAATTTCAAGTTATTCCTGACCATACTTTCACAGAAAAGTTCCTACTCCACAATCCAGACTCAGCCACATATAAATGCAGCATCTTAGTCCTAGGCAGATTTGGCCGATTTTGCCAATGACTAATAAAGAGAGATGTGCTGCAACCAGAAACAGGAAAGAGACCCATCTATTCTTACTGATGTGCTCGGCAAAGCCTATGCCAAGAAATGATTCCACTTGGTCAATAAACCCAGGGACCGAATTAATTAGAAAATGCTATTACTGTACCTACTCCGGGGCTCTGCAGCTTTGCAAAGCTTCTAATGTAAATGAAAAAAAGAAAAGCTATACTAGTCATTAAATGTGTCAGAATCCCAGTTTATGTAACCCAATTGCATTAAACACCCTACATGAGACTCTCCGCGATTTTTCAGCATTTTCTGGAAATGCCTAGCCATTTCACAGCTCTTGTTATCTTAACATGAATGAAGAAACCGGTTTCCTTTGGACGACACAAAGCACCATGCCAACACTTGTTAGATTAGTTTCCTTTGTTCCTACCCGAAAATTCCACTCACAAAGGCATCAAAGCTATCCCAATCCAGAACGCCTTTGTCCCCTTTTCTTATCCAACTCATTCCTTAATTCCATGCTGACCCACCTAAAACCATCCACACACAAAATCCGCTACCATCCTTCCTGGGTACCCAACGCAGGTAGTTAAGTGAATACCTACCAATTCGCCTGGGCCCGGGACACACACACATTCTCCTGTCATCACAACACGGAGCCGACAACATCCACAACCCGCGCGGGCAGCAGCAGCGACAGCAGAACCGGCCCATTGAAAGCAAGGCAAAGATGCTCATTAGAGGAGGCGAGGGCGGGAGGCGGGAGCGGAGGAGGGGCGAGGTCTCGCTTCAGCCCGGTGAATGGGCTGGGAGGGGGAAAGAGAACCGAGAGGAAAAAAGGGGTGGGGAGAAGAAAGAAACCAAACAAACAAACCCACCCCGACGGGGAGGCACAGCCACAGCCCGAGGAGGCAGGGACCCAGTCGCAGGCAGAGGCGCGCCCCGGGACCAGCCCCTCCATGCAGCCCGGGCGTGGAGCCCAGGGCGCACTGCATCCCCTGCCCGCTGCCCGCCGGTCCCCACGCGGCGCTGACTTCAGTCCAGAAGACCCGGGGTCGGCCGGCGGCGGGCTGTCAGCGGGGCCATCCCGCACCCCGGGGTGCGTAAGGGGAGACCCTCAGGCAGACACGCCGCGCCGCAGCCTCCCCTGAGCTCACCCTCCTGCGGGTCCCCGCGGCACCCTGCGCGCTGACAGCGGGCGCGCAGGGCCCGGAGGACCCGGAGGACCCGAGGGCGGCAAGGCGCGCCCGCCCCTACCCCCAGACGGCCCCCACGGCCGCCGCGCCCGCCCCACAACGCCGACGCCCCCGCGCGCACCTGGCGCCCCAGGGCTCCTCCCGCCCCCGTCCCGGCGCCTCCCTCACAACTTTGGACGGGTGGAGGAGGATTCCGGGCGGGGCGGCTCGTGGCCCGGAGCAGGGAGTACGAACAGGGCGCAGCAGGAGACTAACCGCTTTTTCCTGACGAGGCGGCGGCGGCGGCACTAAGCGGCGCTCCTTCCACGCAGCCCCGTGCAGCTCCCCGGAGCGCGGCCCCTCGACCCCGGCCGGCCCACTCTGCACCCCTACCCGCCGGGCCGCCACCCTGCCCCGCCCGCACGTTCGGGCCGGAGTGCTTCCCGCTTCCCGATTGGCTGCGCGGTGGCGGTGGGCGGGTAGGCGGAGGGAGGGCCGCGGCCGGACGGAGGGGGCGGGGGCGGAAGAGGAGCGTGCTCCCCGCCAACTTTGTGACGTCATGGGGGTCAGACAATCCCTTCCATTCGGCGCGAGCCGCCCATTGGTTCCACGGGCCCGCCTCACGTTACCGCGCCCGCGGCGGGTGGAAGGTCGGGCTGAGCTCTGTTAGGGGGCGTTGGCGGCGGGTGCGGGCTCGATCTGGGGCTGGCTTATGCGTCTCCGGGTGCGCGGGGCGGGAGGGAAGGGTGCTCTCCCGCTGGGCGGGCTTCCGCGAATCGCTGACACCTCCGCGGGAGCCGACAGCGGCCAAGCCTCTCCCGCGCCGCGCGGGTGGGTGCAGGCTTTCCAGGGCAGACTGCGGAAGCGGCTCCCGGCCCAACGGGAAACTAAACTCCCTGAAGTTCACCCCAGCCTGGAATGTAAGGCATGACGAAGAGCCTCGAGAGTGGCTGTCGCTTCATTCATTTGACACGTTGCAGATTTTAGGAGCATTACCTCGGCTAATGTTTTCTGTCGTTTTCCGGACACCCCTCAGGTCCCAGGGAGAGGAAGCGGATCTAAATAGCAGCAAGAGGGAGCTGTGATGAAGGAGTGCTTTACCCTTTAGCAAAGGTGTGTGCTTACCTCCTCTGAACGGCTTTGAAATCACCTTGAGTGGTTGGTTACAGGGAAAAGGAGTAGAATGCAGCCTGGAGAAGTGGCAAGAGCACTGGACTTGGAGTCAGAACACCTTCATCCAAGTCATTCCCAGTGTTGAGTCCCATTTCCACCCCGTAAGACTGTTCCTGCATCTGTATGAGATGAGTTTAAGGTGGCATTGGCATTGGTTGCGATTAAACGGAAGACATCTCTAGGGCTCTTAGTTACTTCCACACACACACCCCTCTTTATGGGATAGTGAGTGGCTTCTAAAAGCTTTCTTAGAGATACCAGGTAGATTGTTGTCCTTATCCTGCTTAGTTTTAACCAATGAGTTGACTTTGATTTATTGATATTACGCATCTGCTTACAGTAAAGTTCACGAAGTGATGTGGACTGATAGAAAAATTTAACAGTACTGTGGCGTTCTATATTTATTAGCCCTGAATTACCTAATTTTTATGTAATACAGGAAAAACAGTATCTACCCAAACTAGTTCTTCATAACTCCTGGATCTTTCAAGTTGCTCTGTTTTCTAAGTATTAGAGGAGAACCATTTTCCCAGCTCCAGGTCGCCCATGGAACTTCTGTGGCTAGTCTATCTAGCCTTCATCCCAGTTTTCCTGGCTCCATCTACCTCACTTCACCCTCTCCTTTTTGCTTCTCAAATGAGAATTTGTAGCTTCCTATAAATTTGCAAGTATTGTTCACTGTCTTTTTCATATTAAACATCTGATTTGTGTTTCTGGTTTTCTCTTGTCTCATAGATACAGTATAGGATGGTGTAGCATAGTGATTAAGAGTGGAGCTGGGCCAGACTGCCTGGGTTCCGGTCCTAGCTCTGCAGCTTACTGTGTTGTGTGGTCTTGGGCAACCTCTGCATGCCTCAGTTCTCTCACATGTAAAATAAGATTAAGGATAGTAATAACTCACAAGGCTGTATTAAGTGAGTTCATGTGTGTGTGTGTGTGTGTGTCTATAACTTGCTAAGAAAGTACGTAGCATGTAGTAAGTGCCAAATAAGTATTAGTCATTTTTATATATAGTCATGTCCAGGTCAGTGTTTTAGGTTAAGTACTCCCAGAAAGAGTAAGAGATCCAGGCCCCCAAGTGCAATATATTCTATAGTTAGATACTAATAGGTTATTAATAGAATGGAGAGTCTTAGAACTTAGGATATCACTTAAAGTAATTTACATGAGGAGTACCTCTTAGCCCTAACTGTGCAGGCATGAAAACCAGTTAACTGAAACTATGAGATTTTTATTTTAAGGGCTTTTGCCTTAGGACCCGGAAAGGAAGTTTATATTAGACTTCTCTCTTGTCTATAAACTTTTTCCTAGTGGTTGTGAAATAGAGTAATGAGAATCCAGAATGTATACATCCATATCAAATGACTCTTCAAAGTTGTTACCTTGGTAGCAACCCTTATTCCACACTGACAATGCCATTATTCAGAGCACTTTTAAAATTCCCTTTTCAAATTATTTTCAGATCTGTGCAGGAAACTGCAACTTGTTTTACTATAACCAACACTTTGGTTTTATACCAGAATAGTATTGATTTCCCCATGTTCTTAGTTCTGAATGACCTGACATTTCTGAAAATAGCACCAGCTCTCAAAAATACTGGTATTTGCCAACCCAAATATCATCAAAAAAAATTTGTCAGCAGTACTGAATGCCAAGGAGTTTCTGAAATCAGAATGAAACCTTCCCAAAGTGATGGCTTTGAAATAATCTCATTTAGAGGTATAAGTTCTGTTCTTTAGTTGCAAAGTTACATGATTCACTGATAAGTATATTATAAATAAAGTGTCCTTCTGCAGAGATACCAACTGCTGGTACCACTGGAGGAGATTCTTTGGTATCTCAACCTTGACTCTCCTCTGGCCTGGCTTTGTTTCTGTTTCAAGTTGGAGCTCCATTTGGCCACCTAATAGGCTTGCTTCAAAAGTGCTATTTGTTATCACATGGACATCTGACTAAGGCCAGGGCAGGTCCTTAGGTGGGCTGTTCTGACCCCACAGACTATTTTAGCCACCAGAACACCTGTTGACACTTAGACATTGGAAGGTGTTGAAAAGTAGCACTGAAACAACCCAGAATGGTTGCAGAGAAGGGGAGGCAAGGAGAGAGGAAGAGGCTTCAAAGATAGCGTGGTATGGAGAAAGCACTGTGTAAAAATGCCTGTTTTGTCTACACAAATACTTTCTGTGATATCAGAAATGCAATGACATTTCTTGAATGTGACCCTTAACATTTTCATTCTCTTGCCCTAGAACAAACCTCATAATGAACAAGTGCTTGAGCAGATTGGCCTGATGTTCTTATGGGCAGGTGATAAGACCCTTAGGGCCTTGGAGGTTAGCTTTGACAACACAGAGATGATCCAGCAGTCTTGGTGCCAGTCAGGAAGCTTAAAATAGGCCTGCATGTGGATCTGAGATGTCAGCCTGGTGGTTACTGACTTACTATGGCCTTTGCCAAAATCAGCAGTCACAAGGAAGAGAGGCTGGTTTGCCACTTTTCCTCTTTTGCTCCTGTTTCTCTACAGGTCTTGGCTAGCAAGTCAGCAAGTAATTGCTAAGTAACTAAAGAATGAGTGCCTGTTTTATTACCTTCTCAGTGTTGAGAGCTTCTTCTTTGAAATTAAGTTATTTGGAGTTATGCAGTGAGATTGACAAATCATCTACACAAAAGAAACAAAATATGTATTGTGGCCCTTCTCCTTTGGACCAGAGGCTATTCTAGGTGTTTTCACATTCATCTCTTTTTCTATTTGAAAGGCATCCACTCTTATCAGATTCATGAGGCAATGGAATATTCAAGAAGGAAAAAAGGGCAGGCACTGTGGCTCATGCCTGTAATCCTAACACTCTGGGAGGCCGAGGCGGGCAGATCACTCAAGGTCAGGGGTTCGAAACCAGCCTGAGCAAGAGCGAGACTCGGTGTCTACTAAAAATAGAAAGAAATTAACTGGACAACTAAAAATATATAGAAAAAATTAGCCAGGCATGGTAGTGCATGCCTGTAGTCCCAGCTACTTAGGAGGCTGAGGCAGGAGGATCG
This sequence comes from Lepilemur ruficaudatus, assembly GCA_963574885.1. NCBI lineage: Eukaryota > Metazoa > Chordata > Mammalia > Primates > Lepilemuridae > Lepilemur > Lepilemur ruficaudatus. The sequence continues at coordinate 20,510 of CAUYRT010082761.1, read as the reverse complement.
CTTGAGCCCAGGAGTTTGAGGTTGCTGTGAGCTAGGCTGACGCCATGGCACTCTAGCCCGGGCAACAGAGTGAGACTCTGTCTCAAAAAAAAAAAAAAAAAAAAAAAAGGAGGAAAAAAATATTCTCTTGCAAAATTAGGGAACAGGCAACAAGTTTTCTCTTGGCTAACAGGCAGCAAGTTTCTGTGCATTAATTGAACATGACAAATAATATGAAAAGTAGGTATTGAGGTTGCTTAATTATAGAGGCTCAGGTGCTTTTAGCAAGAGAACTGCAGTCTGTGGACCTGAGACTGGCACATACTTCAAATACTTCTGTTAGTCTTTGAAGACTAAGGATGACATTCATGGGCAAAAGGAGAGAAATGAAGGGGGCTTGGTATTGTCTGGCCATCAGATAATTCGGCAAGATTAATTTTTCATTCAGTGTAATTTGGTAGATGGATTTCCCAAAATACAGAGGGTATAAGGTAGAAGGAGGCTAATTTTTTCTGTATATTTTTAGCTGTCCAAGTAATTTCTTTCTATTTTTAGTAGAGACGGGGTCTTGCTCTTGCTCAGGCTGGTCTTGAACCCCTGAGCTCAAATGTTCCACCAGCCTCAGCCTCCCAGAGTGCTAGGATTACAGGCGTGAGCCACTACGCCCAACCTGGTTCTTAGCAGACCACAGATAAGTAAAAACGCACGGCCCAGGGGTTGGGGACCATAGCTCTAAGGCACTATATTATAGTGAGCTGAGACATTGGGATGTGTCTAGAGCACTTCTTAAAGTAGGTGTCAGGTCATGGCTGCCTCTGAAGCAGGTTCTGCCAATCTGCAGACTTCAACAGGAGTCCTCAGCCTATGAACTCAAAGATAGCAGTGGCTGATTTGCACACTTTTTTAAAGCTATCATGCTTTGCTTACCTTAACTACTTAGAGGATAAGCTTCTGAAGGGCAGGGACCATGTCTCTTTATGCACTAATATAAACCTGTTGGCTGGCATATAGTGAAAACTAACAGGTGATGGGTGTTTCCTTTATACCATCCCATCTTCTAAGTATATATCTCATTATGCGGTGGGTATTATCCTTATATCTGTTTCACAAGAGAGGAAACTGAGTCTCAACGAAGATAATTTGCCCAAAAATTACATAAGTAGGCAGCCATGGAAGCATCTACCCCAGAACTTGCACTCCAAAGCAGCAGTCCCCCACCTTTTTGGCAACCAGTGACTGGTTTCATGGATGACACTTTTTCCATGGATGCGGTGGGGGATGGTTTCGGGATGAGTCAAGCACATTACATTTAGTGCAGTCAAAACTCTCTGCTAATGACATTCTGTATTTGTAGCCACTCCCCAGCACTAGCATCACTGCCTCAGCTCCACCTCAGATCATCAGGCATTAGATTCTGATAAGGAGGGGGCAACCTAGATCCCTCGCATGCACAGTTTACAGTAGAGTTTATGCTCCTATGAAAATCTAATGCCACCACTGATCTGACGGGAGGCACAGCTTATGCAGTAATGCAAGTGATGGGGAGTGGCTATAAATACAGATGGAGCTTCGCTGGCCTACCGCTCACCTCCCACTGCCCAGTTTTTTTGTTTTTTTTTTTTTGAGACAGAGTCTCACTCTGTTGCCCTGGCTAGAGTGCCGTGGCGTCAGCCTAGCTCACAGCAACCTCAAACTCCTGGGCTCAAGCGATCCTTCTGCCTCAGCCTCCCGAGCAGCTGGGACTACAGGCATGCGCCACCATGCCCAGCTAATTTTTTCTATATATATTTAGTTGGCCAATTAATTTCTTTCTATTATTAGTAGAGACGGGGTCTCGCTCTTGCTCAGGCTGGTTTCAAACTCCTGACCTTGAATAATCTGCCCGCCTGGGCCTCCCAGAGTGCTAGGATTACAGACGTGAGCCACCGCGCCTGGCCTCTAGTCTACTTTCTTAAGGTATCTTTTGATAAGCAGAGATTTTTAATTTTGATGAAATCCAATTTTTATTTTTCTTTTATGACTCTTATTGTGGCCTGTTTAAGATATTCTCGGCCGGGCGCGGTGGCTCATGCCTGTAATCCTAGCACTCTGGGAGGCCGAGGCGGGAGGATCTCTCAAGGTAAGGAGTTCAAAAAAAAAAAAGATATTCTCCTGTTTGCCTGTAGAAGCTTCTTTAGTTTTAACATTTAGGTCCATGTTGCATCTTGACTTTCGTGTATGGTACAAAGTTTAAATTTTTCCCTCAAATGAGCTGCTCCAGCTCCGTTTACTGAAAAGGTCTTTCTATTAGAATCTAGAGGTACTATTTGGTTCTTCAGAATCTATTAGGTAATTCCACTGTTCACGGTTCCTTGAAGATGTTTTTGTCTTTTCTTTTTGTAAACAATAAACCCTTTTATTTTATAGTCCATCACTGGTCATTCAGCATCTAATGTCCTGCTGTCGTCCCACTGCTTCTCACTCAGTGGCCTGTGTTCTCTGTGCTTGGTTATTTAACTGTGAACCATTCAGTGTTCATGAAAAAACCTTTTTGGGTTTGAGAACTAGGACCTAGGTAATTCTTCCAGAGCGTTATGCTGACTTCTGCAAGGGTGCAGAGCACCGCCCATGCAGAGCCACCTTAACGCAGGTTTGGGCTTCAGGTTTCCTGTAGACGGGAGGGACGCTCGCCCAGCGAGCAGCTCCCGGGGAGCTGGCCGTGGTCAGCTCTTGCCAGGAATGGGACTGTTCTCCCTTGACTCACCCTGAGGGTATGGACTTGGGGTCTCAGCTTCCTATGGAGGTTCTCCCTCAGACCCCCTGAGGCTGGTGTGGTGCCTCGATGCCTGTCCTCTTTGCCGACAGGTCCATCAGGACTTGTGCCTGCAAGGGCCTGGACTGGCAGCGCTGCTGGGGCAAAAGTACCCAGTGTTCTGCTGCAGAGACCTGCCGGGACTCCTGCTGTCCCTTAACATGGCCTTGCTTATACCCTCCCAGCCTGTCAGACTCCAGCACTTTCCAGAGACAGTTAGTACTTATGTAGCAAATTTATTTCCAGTGTGACGGTTAGTCCAGACAGCCTAGCCTGCCATCAGTGGAACTGGAAATCTTGTTCTTTCTGCAAACAAGCATCTAAGGTTATAAATCCCCTCAAAGAATCACTCTAACCACATTTCCCCAAGTTCTGGTGTGCAGTATTTTCACTACCATTCAGTCCAAAATATTTTCAAATTTCCAGTATGATTTCTTCTCCCATCTATGTGTATTTTTTTAAAGTTTCTAAATGCACTTACTTTGTCTTTTGATTACTGATTTCCTCTTTAACTGCACTGTGGCCAAGGACTGTGATCTGTATTACTAATCTATGCATTACCTTTTGAAAGTTACTGACGTTTGCTCTGTGTCCTAATACACAGCCCATTTTTAAACGGCCCACGTGTGCTTGAGAAGAATGTTTTCTCTAGTGGGCATAAGTGGATCAAATTGTTAACTGTATTGTTCCATTCTTTCATATTCTTAATCAGTGATCTAAGCTTCCATTATAAGAACCTAGAACAAATTAAACACAAATTAGGTAGAACAAAGGAATTTTAAAAGAATAAAAAGAGCAGAAGTCAATGAAAAAGAAAACAGAAAAACAGAGAAAAATCAATGTACCCCCAAAGCAGGTTTTTTGGGGAAAAGAATCTACAAAATTTCCATGGAAAAGTCAGACACAAATGAAAAGAAAAAGAAATCTATAGAGTTGATAAACCCTTAGCTAGACTGATGAGGGGATAAGAAGAGAAAACGCAAAGTGCGAACACCAGGAATGAGAAAGAGGAATATCACTAAATAGTCTATAGCGACTAAGAGGATATTGTGCACAGCCTTACGTAAATTATTTTGATAACTCATATGAAATTCCTTAACAAATGTATTTTTTAAAAAATCACATGGGAAGAAACAGAAAATCTAAACAGCCTCTTATCTATTTTTGAAAATTGAGTTCTTAATCAAAAACCTTAGTGCAAAGAAAATGCCAGGCCCAGATGGCTTCACACATAAAATCTATTTACGAAAGAAATAATGCCAATCCAATACAAACTATGGCAGAACTTGCTTTAGGAGGCCAATTTAATGCCAATAACAAACATGACAGAGATGTCACATCACAAGAAAATGAGCAATAGAGACCAACGTCTCTTACAGACATTCATGCAAAGTCCTTAGCCATGTACCCATGTATCAGCAAACCTAATCTGGCTATACAGAAGCAGCACAATGCATCATGGCTAAATGGGATTCATCCAGGAATGCAAGGTTATTTTGCTTTGTGAAAAGCACTGCAATTCACCACGGTAACTCGGTAAGGAAGCAAGCCGTCATGAATAGGCATCAAAAAGAACCTGACCGCATTCAACACCCAATCACGAAAACCCACTCAGAACTAGGATAGAAGGGAATCTCCACAATCCAATCAAATGCATCTATAAAAACCAACCCTAAAGCTAATGTGAAAGACTGCACACATTTTCACTAAGATAGGGAATAAGATAAGGACGTCGGCACGGGACATCCCCGCCAAAGCAGTAAGAAATACAAGGCACAGAGGTCGGAAAGGAGAAGCAAAACCACTGTTATTTACATAGGAGCACGCAGAAAACCCTACAGTCCACAGAAACACCACTAGAAGTAGTGCATGTAAATGGTAGAGTATGGGAGATAAGAGCACTAGATATAAATAACTGAAAAATGAAATAAAAATAGTGTTCACAGTAGCACCGCACATCTAATACCTAGGACCAAACCTAATGGAAAACGTGAACTATCCACACAAAGAGAGCTCCAGTCCAGCAAAGAAAGCCCACTGCTGAGAGAAATTAATGATCTACGTAGCTGCAGCAATACACAACTTCATAGTCCAGAATGCTCTATACTGTTAAGATGTTGATTCTTCCTAAAGTATACTCGAGACACTAAAGAAAAAGTATTCAAAAATGTATCCAAGGGGATCTCTATTGAAATTCCAGGAAGGTTTTTTGGTAGAAACTGAGAAGCTGATTCTAAAACGTACAAGGAGACACACAAATGACCTGAACAGCCCTAAAAGTCTCACAGCGCTGGAGACACACAGTCTGCTTTCAGGGTTTACCGCAAAGCTACCAAGTCAAGACAGTGTGGCGACAGCACAAGGACAAAGAGAAGTAGAATCACAGCTGAAGGGTCATTCGATTTTTGACAATGGTAGCGAATCAATTAGTTGGGAGAAAAGAGTCTATGTAACAAATGGTGCTTGAAGATATGAGAAAAATGAACCTTGGCTACAACCAAAACTGGAAACCCAGATGGTTCATTTGCGGGTGACTAAATAAACCGCGGTGCACCTGCATGATGGGACATTACCTAGCAAAAGAAAGCAATCGAACGCTGCCACATGCAACAACCTCAGATGTTGCATGAAAGAAACCACATGCACACACATGCAAATCCACTGCCTAATTCCACTTATGTGAAATCCAAGAACAAGCAGACGCTATGGCAACAGAAGGCAGAGGGGCGCCCCTGGGAGGGGCCTGGCTTTGCAGAGTTTAGGAAATTGTCTGTATCTTGCTTTGTCTGACCTCCCACCTCACTGACCTGAACCCTTTGGGTGGGCTTCCTTGTGTGTTTACCACCCCCAAACCCAACTCCATAGGAACCAGCCACAGGAGAGAAACAAACTACTCCACAATTAGACATCACCGAGTACCAGCCAGAGTGCTCGTAATTTAAAAGTCTGAGTACCAAATCCTGGCAACCAGCTAGTATTCTTCGTCCACCTTGCTGGCAGAAACATGTGACATGGAATTGACTACTCTATTTGAACAAATGCACACTGCAGGAACTGTCACTTACTCCTAGGAGCCAGAAAAGGTGTGTGCAAACATGCACACGTGTGCTCACTGCAGCTATTCCAACTGGGTGTTATTATATCAAAAGTCCACCAACAATAAAATGGAATTAACAAAGTATGGGACAGTCACACAATGGAACACTACATGGTAATGAAAAGGAACAAATTTCTGCCAGACGACATGGTTGAATGTCAGCAACATACTTAACACAAGAAGCCAGACACCACACACACAAATACACACGATGTAACTTGCTGAAATTTCTAAGATGCTCATACAGGGCAACCAACCTTGCTGAAGTTAAGAGAGTGTGTGGACAGCTCTGGGATAGGAGTGTGGGTGGGTCTAGCCAGGGCACTGGTCTTGCCCAGGCTGTGGCTTCCACACTGCCCATTTTGGGATAATCCACTCAGTTGTGTGTATTCTGCATACTTTTATGAGAGCATGTTTTAAATACAATCATTTAGAAGTTGAAGAAACAGGCAGCCACAGGCCCTGGGCTTAGGGCCTCACTCTGTACCCAGTCTCCCGGGTGGGGCGGTAAGAGCTCAGGAGGACACACATTTCTCTTGGACACATCTGAAGGCCAAAAGTCCCCTCTGCTGCTGACTCCTCAGAGGGTGAACTGAACTGGGAACTCCCCTGTTCACCTCCACATGCTGGGCCCAGCCCCACCCCAGGCCTTGCACCCTCCCACCCTGACCAGTGAACCCACGAGGCCAGTGCTCTGCACATGGGACACCTGGGGGGCCCCCGAGTTTTTGCTCTGGAGCTCTGAGTCTGACAGGACCAACATGGAGCAGATGAGCACTTCTTTGGGCCTCAGAGGCTGCACCTGACTGGACGTCATCCCAGCCCTACCTGGGAGGAACACAACCCAACTGGTCTCGTTAGCATAGCACGTGGAGGCACAGTGAGGCTCCTGTGCCAAGGGGTGCTGCAGAGCCCGTGAGTGAGGCTGGCATCGCTGGGCCAGGCGGAAAGCCACACATCACCCAGAGTCCATGCAGGAACAGGATGCCTGTGAAGGGACCTGCAATGTGCCACACTCTGGGACCTGCCATCTCCGTGCCCTTGACACGCAAACTTCCAGCATGCTGCCTTTAGCCTTAACTTTTCTTATAAATCGATGGCTAAGTGGGTATGCGTGTTTGGCAGATCTTGACATTCAGCTGTTGCCAAACCCAATATGCTGGTCAAGCCTCTGCCAGGATCAAACTTGGGAACTGCTTCTGATCCTTGACTTGGGTGACGCCCCGCCCGTCAGCCACTGAGTCACAGGCAGGTGAGATCATGTTTATGCTACCTGCAGAGGCCTTGTCAGGGTCTCCTTGAGCCCCGAGCTGCAGTGTTGAGAGCAAAGAGACATAGCCCCAGCCTTCCACAGGCCTCTGCCCTGCCATCTTCATCTGGTAACCTCAATTCTCAAGAGCTCTTGGCTCTGAGCCAGGCTGGCTGCAAAGACCTTGGCGGGGTGGCAGGGACAGGAGCAGACAAGGAGCCTGAGGTCAGAAACCAGAGCCAGCAGAGGGCCCCGGAGCTGCACTGCCTAGTGCTTTGCTCCACCGTGCGCTGGCTCTGGCCAGAGCTGCCATGACACGCAGTCAGTATTAGACGGTCTGAACACTGCATTGTATTTTTAAGGACTTTGTACATAATATTTCCAGCCGCAGAACTATAAAAATTTTGATACAAACTGTACTGTTGTAGCAAAGGACTGGCAGGTGGCTGGACATCAGGGCCCTCACTGGAGTGTGACCGCCATGCTCGCTTGAGAGTTAATGGAGCCCCACAACCAGAGACGGGACTGAAGTTGAATCCAAGATGCAGCCTCGGCAGCCGCTCAGTCATTTAAAATGGTCCTTCCTGCCACATCCGTGGCTGTGGTTTCAGCCCCCTACCACCTTCCGGTGGCTGTCCGTGTAAATGCCACCGCCGAACCCCTGGGCCGCCTTCACACACGCCCTGCTGGGCTGGGCTCCGGACGCCTTCAGAGCTCATTGTGCCGAGCTCGCGAGATCCTGCTGGACAGATCCTGCAGGTGCTTCTTCACCTGCGGGTGGAAAGCAGCGCATCAGCTAAGGACGACATCGTATAGTCCAGTTCCATGAGATCACAGCTCATTGTCATGAAATGCACGATCTGACGAGCTCTCTATCCTACTCTGCAATTACCCACCTATCCAGAAATTGTCATAAATAAATCATAAAGGCAGCTCAATATTAACTAGAAAATATCCACCAAAAAATATTAAAAACAAACAGTTGGAAGCAGAGCCTACTGGAAAGGAAAACTATGTTTTCTCGTCATCTGCCCATGTCATTTTTAAGAGCAATGATGGGAAAGACTCTGGGATGGGGCTGTGGGGGAAGGTGCCTCTCCCGGCCTCCACCACAACCCCAGCAGCAGAGGGTGCTGCTCCTCCCAGCTCCCCTGACCCTGCCCTGTCACGGATTTCTCAGCCAACGTTGCATCTTTCTTCCCTGGTCAGGCAAAGCTAGACATGGTTCATGTTTCATCTCTGCCCATCTCAGGTGAACTCCCTGCAAATTCTCAGGCTACAACTTTAACTTCAGGCTCTGCTTCCTGCCGCGCCAGCGAGCCTCTGGGCCACTGCTCAGAAGCCTCTGCTGCCGGCTTCTCGCCTCACTCCCTGCCAGAGGCAGGTGCAGACCCACATCACCCACTCCTCTCCACACCTTGGCCTTAGTTTCTTTTTAAAGTTTTGTTTCCTTTCAAATCAGTAAAAAGGCACAAAAGAGGCTCCTGCCCACTGCAGCCCCCAACCCCTAATTCACTGTAGAAGCAGTCGGCAGGGTGTCCAGAGCTTCCTATGCCTCTGTGGAGACTCTGTGCTGCTGGCTTCCCAGCCCTGCTCCTGCCTGTCCTCCATCACCTGACCCAGAGGCTGTTCTGCAGAAGGGGCTGGAAGGAACCCGATGTGCAGGTTTACCACAAATGACCCACCGAGTACCCGCTGCAGGGTGCCCAGGTCATGCCCCAGGACTCTTGTTCACCCGAGGGTCAGGAGACGGCACTGCACGCACTCGGAGCTTCCCAGTGCAGACCACTTTGGCCTTCGTTGTCCTGCACACCCGAGACACATGGGCTAGACCTCGCTCGGGAAGTATAAGTAGAGCCGAGTCTGCTGGAGCCCTGAGCCCCGTGGGCGGCCTCACCACCTTTCCTCCCGCCTCCTGGGGCCTGCAGGGCGGGACCCACCGTGTAGCCCAGCTCCTTGGTCTTGCCCTCCAGCAGCGCGTGCTTCTCCTTGCTGCGGCTGACGCGCTCCCCATCGCCCGTGCTCTCCGCGTGCTTCAGCTTCTCGTGGGAGATCTCCAGCTGCTTCTGGTAGTGATTGTGCTTTTCAATTTTGGCTTCAAAGTGCTTCAGCTCCTCCTAGAACAAGCCCTCAGTGCCATTTCGGGGCCTTGATAAACCAACATCACCCATGGGAATGCGGGGGTGGGGCACACAGCCATCATAGGGACACACCCAATAGTGACGGGGAGCACAGGCTGACCCAGGCAGCACCCTGGAGGACAACGTGATGGGCACTGACTAACCAGCTCTGAACGGAAGCCCCAGTGGCTCATCACGCCCACCCGGCATGAGTCTGCACCTCCCTCTCGCCGGACCTGACCCAACCTCCCTGCCATCTCTGTGACGGCATCCCCACCCCAACCTGCTGGGTGTCTGGGTCCTTCCTCACACTGACCCCACATCCAGGCCGACACCTGAGGTTGCGGCTGCCACTGAGCCCTGCCCTCTCCCACCTGCTCTCATGCTGTGTCTGGGACCCCAGCTAGACTATGGTCCCAGGTCTGCCCTGGCTGACTTCGACCCTACTCTCCTGGCTTCGACCCCACTCTCCCCACTCCACCTGCTAAGCCCCACACAGGTGCCTCCTCCCAGCTAGGGTTCCCCAGAAGCCCTGACCCATCCAGGGTGCCTAAAAGGGCCCTTCCTGGGGCCATGGAAGCACTAAGCTCCATGAGGGCAGGACCAGGTCCGAGATGGATGCCTGGTATGGGGACATCACTGAACTCAGGGGCACATACAGACCCCTGCACTCCAGCTCCTGCTAAGACCACTGCTCACAGGCTGTCCTGCTTCCTGCTGCTTCCTCGAGGCCACCCACCAGAATGATTCAGAACTCTACATGCTCCAGGACTCCCTTCTACCTGAAACAGTCTCCTTCCATCTCTGTGTTCCCTGTCTCAGGAAAACAGTGACACCCCCAAACAATCCCAGCCGATGCTGGTGCCCCAGCCCCCCTCACCCGCCACGGCCCAGTCATTCCCTGACCCTTGGCCCTCGCATGCTCACGCAACCCACTGAGCACACACAGCTTTGTCAGAGTAGGACCCACACTAGGCCGCCGCTCAGATGTTATGAATGAACGAAGGACCCAAAGTCCCTTCCCTCAAGGCCCATGGACCCAGCGTACGAATTTAGCATCTCCTGCACCAGCTTCCAGCAGCCCCGACCCCCAGGCAACTAGGCCACCTCCTCCCCCTTCTCAGCACCCCTCACATGCAGAATGTCCACCCCAGGCTGAGCAGAGCCCCCCGAGGCAGAGGCACCCAACAGGGGCCACTGTCCCTGTAGACTGCAGGCCTGCTCAGGAGGGGTGTGCACACGTGGTCCCAAACAGGCCACTACCAGGATGCCAGAGGGACGCAGAGGACAAGAAGGAAAAGAGTCTAGACAAAAACATGCATTTGTTCACTGTATGATTAAGGAAAAAATAGCGAAAGAATCCTTGCCACCTCATCAGGGTTCAAAAGAAGAGACAGCTGCCAGAAACCTTTGCTGAGACGGTGTTGAACTGCACTTTCCTTACCCGGAATGACTCTAGCTCCTTCTCAGTGAGGTTGGCTGACTTGGCCAGGTCCCACAGGTCAATCACTCTGGGTTCCTCAAACTCTGCGCAAGAGCAAAAACATCTTCAGTGGTCTACACGGTGCACGCACCGGAGCTAAGGGGTCCACGCACCGGAGCTGAGGGGTCCACATGGCTGACCCAGCCCAAGGGAGCTGTGGCTGTGAGCCAAGCATGACTATGTGAGTGTGCAGGGGTGACTGTACCAGGGTGTGGGAGAGCACGTTCGTGCCTTCAGGGTGTCCCTGGAGGCACAGTGGGGCAGGCTACGGCTCACATGACCTGGCTGGAATGTGGCTTCCCTGTCCCTTTGGTCAAAGAGAACACTTGTCCTTTGTGTCCAAACATAAAGAGGCCGGCAGCTGCACCTGGGAGCTCCATAGCGAGCACCTGGCTGCTGTGATGCGTAGGGCGAGGTGGGGGGCGGCCTGCGTGCAGAGGCTGCTCAGGCCCTCAGTTAAAGACTGTCCAGCCACTGACAGGCTGCCTCCCTACTAGCTCCTAAGCAAAGCAAAGCAAAGCAAACAGGGCTCCTCAACCTCTCTGTGCTGGTGCTCAGAGAGGACGCGGTGGAAGATGCCTCCCCAACCTCGGAGGAGACTGGACCAAGAGGCCTGCCCAGTGAGCCCACCATGGCAGCTCTGCTCCCTCCTCTGCGCTGACACTTCCTGTCTAGGACCTGAGGACCCTGGGCTCGCTGGGGTTGCTGGAACGACCAGGCAGACCACCAGGAGGAACTACAGGAGCAGGCTGGATGCGGAAGAGACAGCCCAAGGGAGGGAGGTCAGAGCTGCCATTTGTTGCACTGACCAAAGCCAGGCTCACTTGGGTCCCTGGTTCCCTTCAGTAACTCAGTGAACCCTCATGCAGGTACCGCCACCATGGCAGACGCAGGGAGCCGGGGGTTGGGGGGCACACAGCTGACACTCGCATTACACAGCTGCCACCACAGAGCCAGGCAAGGGGAGCCAGGCACCAAGCCCCATCTGACCACTGTGCTAGAGAGGAGGTGGTTCTGCCCGGCATCTGTGGATAGAAGCCACCTTGTGGTCTCAACACGGCAACCACGTATTTCATTGGCTGCCACACCCGAGTCTAGAGCAGGATCTGGCGCACAGCCAGCGTGCGATGCACGTTTGTAGGATGAACAAATAAACAGAATTAGAAGCTATGTGGAGTGACGCCCTGACACACTCCATGTAAACCCTGCGCAAGGCTCCCTGGCCTGGGTCCTGGGCGAGGAGAAACCCAGCAGGCAGCCCACCAGCAAGGGCTTGTAGCACATGAGTGAGGACACTGTGGTCTGAGCTGCCAAGACGGTGGAGCCGCCCATTTCTGTGCTGAGGGAGACTAACCCATGGGACAGGTGTTGTGAGGACAATGGCCACTGTGCTTAAGGACCCAGAGAGGGAGCAGGGGGCTCGTGCATGCTGGGCCCAGAGAGATGCAGGAAGGTGTGGCCACCCGGGGCCATGGCCAACAAGGGCAGGTGGACTGATGGCTGGCCACGCAATAGCTCCTGGGGGCGGGGCCCTGCTCTAGTCCCGAGGCTTGCTGAGTGTGACTAGGCGCTTACTCCATGTACTCGCTCGCCACAAACACAAGCAGAGACAGCCCCATCCTCAGGAGCAATGGCCAGTGCACGTGCACGGGCAGTCGGGGCTGTGGGGCTCACCGGACTCCGAGTCGTAGCCCTGGTGACTGACTCTCCGCAGGCGGCCCAGGCCCTGGTTGATGCTGCGCAGCTGCTCCTTCAGCTCCGCGTGTCTGCTGTGCAGGACCTCACCCTTGATGGAGCTCAGGTCGGAGGGACTGATGACGTTCTCGTGGATGTCTGTGCAAATGGAAGTGCCACACCTGGTAAGCTCCTCCTCTAGAGGGTCCAGCGCCTGGGCAGCCCCAAGCCCCTGCCCACCTGGATGTTGTCTAGAATTCACTTGGCTGGGAGAGCTGAGAAATGCTCTCATTTCTGGCTGAAAGCATTTTCTCTTTCAGTGGGCCCCTGCAGCCCTAGACAGTTATGTGGGTGTCTCTTCCTTTCGAAGGTGAGACACAAGACCACATGCATTCTGGGGCTACACTTGGCAGAGATGAAGCCAATGTGCCTAACCCCATGGGTTGACTCTGGGTTCTGGGGCTCCTATGCCCTTCCCTGCTGGGTCACCAGCCTCCAGCATGCTCTGACTGCCTCAGGGTACAAAAGTCACATAGTTGGGAAGGGTCTTGAATCCCAAAGGAAAGACCCATCGGAGAAAGTCATGCCAGTTAGAAGTCAGCAGCTAGGCTGGACGAGGTAGCTCATGCCTGTAATCCCAGCACTTTGGGAGGCTGAGGTAGAAGGATCACTTGAGGTCAGGAGTTCAAGACCAGCCTGGGCAACATAGTGAGACCCCCATCTCTACAAAAAAAACCAGAAAAACTAGCTGGGCATGGTGGTGTATGCCTGTAGTCCCAGCTGCTGGGGAGGCAGAGGCAGCAGGATCACTTGAGCCCAGGAGATGAGGCTGCAGCGAGGTATGGTGACTTTACTATACTCCAGCCTGGGCAACAGAGTAAGACCCTGACTCAGGGGGAAAAAAAAAGGTGGTAGCTGCTGGTCTGTGATGGGGGTACAGATGCCAGTGACAACAGAGGTTGCCCAAATCACTCAAGAAATGGCTCATCTGACCAAGTACATTTGGACAATATCAAACACACCCCCTGCTAAACAGTGAAATTGCCATTCACAAGCTGGGTGGAAACCTGAGGAAAGGGCATGGTATGTCCCTCCCCACCCAGCAATGTCAAAAGTTGGGGCACTCTGGGGCAGGGCTGCCCACTGAGAGGGCACACCCCAGGCACAGGACTTGCAAGGCCCTCCCTGTGGAGGCAGAGAGCACCTTCGGTTCTACTCAGGGTCTCCAGCAGGACATTATACTCGTGAACTTTCTCTTTGTGATGCATAAACTCCCGCCAGAGCCTGTCCAGTTCTTCGCTGGAGAATTTCCCAGAGGTCTTCGCCTAAGGAGAGAACAAGACTTTGAGTCAGCCCCCTTGTGGCCTTGCCAGTCTGCCCACGCCATGGTGCCTGGATGCCCCCCAGCTGAAAGCTCCCCTGTTGTCAGGCAGGATCCTTTAGGTATAAAGTGGTCGGGCTGGTTCTCGGCCATTATGACCCTCTAGTTGGGTCGTGTGTGGCAGGAAAACAAAAACCAAACCGTGGAGGACAGGTCCAAAGTCAGTCCTGCACGCGTCTGGGCTCAGTGGGAGACAGACACCACGCTGGCCAGGTGTGGAGAGCAGAAGGGTCCTAGAGCCTGCTGTCCCCCACACCCGCCCAGTCTCCTGGCTGTGGCTGGCAAGGACAGCAAGGCCATCTTCCTAGAAGGATCTCCGTCCAGTCTCCTCACCATGGTCCCACCTGTCTCCCGGGCTGTGCAGTGACCCAGGGAGAATGCAGGTCCAGGGCACAGCTGGGGAGGCCACATAGGACTCTCCCTCCTTCCAACTCTGTCCCCTCCACTAGCTACAACCCTCCTGACCAAAGACAGTAAACTGGTATTGGGTTGGTACAAGAATTCCAATCCTTGCCCCAAATCAGTGGGATCCAGACAAACTGTTCTAGACCAGCAGCTGGTGGAAAAGGGAGCAGAATCGACTAAACCGCGCCACGGGCCAAGACACCGCCACAGCCCAACACCTAGCCCCACCGATCCTGAGGCTTGCACCCCATGGAAAAGAGCAGGGCAAGCTCAGCACTGCCCCCATCCCAGGCACCACACTGAAAGCCCACCCCTGAGACATGCTCCCTGGGTGAGGACACCTTTCCTAATCACAGAAGCATGTCTATGGGACAAACTCTCAAAATTAAAAAGTAGACACAAAGTAAAAAAATTCAGCCATGTTACCTTAGGATCCTCTGCAAGTTAACTACACACTGCTAAGCACATTCTACTATGTGAAGGCCTAATAGTTATAAGCCAAATAGAATTTCTTTGTTGAAAGGGCAAGACGTATTCTAAACAAGAAAGCTAAACATATTCGCAGGAAAGGGAAAATGATCACAGGATGACAGCATCACAGTTCCATTAACAAACCACTGTCTTCTCGAGACTTGCCCCAAACCCTGGGCTGCGGCTGACGGGGCTGAAACTCGGCAGCGCAGACAGCAGCCCCACCCCAGCTCTCGACACCATGCAGGTTTTAGAGGCCCCTGAAAAATACAAGGGTACCTTGTGCCACAGCTTCTCTAGTCGCGGGTCACCCAGCGAGTCCTCCTGGGAGCTGTCACCGAGCGAGTTGCTGACCACTTGCTGGGCGTCCTTCCTCCCGTCCAGGCCGTACTTGGCCAAGATGACTAGGAGAGAAGGAAGGTTTATTTAACATGGTTTCCTTTGAGAAATGGGAGCCAACACATCTCAACTCCCGGAGTGGGTGAGACAGGTTTGCTTCTCACTTTCTGGAAGTTTCCTTTCACCCCAGTTTTACGGATGACCACTTGCGATCTGGTGGGAATAAGAATGTAAGCAAACTTGGGGGCTGCAAGCCTCCCAGCATTTACAAACAGGTCCAGTGACCCACGGGACGCCCCCAGGACACAGCCCCAATTCCTGCTGTAGGGTAAACACTTATGACAGAACAGAGGCCCCGCTAGCTCAGTATGCAGTGTGATGGCGGGGTGAGCTTTCCAACAGCCCAAATCACATTTTTATTTGGAGGAAAACATTTTCTTTCTTTTTTTTTTTTTTTTGGAAAACATTTTCTAAAGAACAAACTTCAGTGTTCAGCTGGGCACAGTGGCTCATGCCTGTAATCCTGGCACTCTGGGAGGCCGAGGTGGGGGATCACTTGAGGTCAGGAGTTCGAGACCAGATGAGACCTATCTCTACTAAAAAAATAGAAAGAAATTAGCCGGGCATGGTGGCACACGTCTGTAGTCCCAGCTACTCAGGAGGCTGAGGCAGGAGGATCCCCTGAGCCCAGGAGTTTGAGGTTGCTGTGAGCTAGGCTGATGCCATGGCACTCTAGCCTGGGCAACAGAGCGAGACTCTATCTCAAAAAACCCAAAACAAACAAAAAAAACAAAACACTTCAGTGTTAGCAGCTTCTAACAAAAAGTTACTAGTGGTAGCCAGGAGAAATTTCGTTACCACTGTGCTGCTGCCCAGTCAACATGGGGGATGGGGGAGCTTCCAGACAGTCTGCCCACACGTTACCCCACGGCCCAGAGGGCTCTCGTGTGTGGGCCGGGTTCTCTCTCATCACATATTGTCACTGCTAATATGAGAGCAGGGGCTAAACGCCAGCCCTGTGCTGACAGGCTGCTCGGCTGAGGACAGGCTGGTGCTCAGGAACACGGCGAGTGGAGCCTAGGGGTTGGTCTAGCCTCTGTCCAAGGTAGCAGCTCTCCAGAGGCCGGAATTCTGACTCGCAAGCCAGCGCCGCGGCTCTGTGGGACGAGCTCTCTGCTAGGTGTCTCTGGAATCCGGGACTCGCCTGCTTGCAGCATCTCTTCCCACACCGTTTGTCCCGCCACATCTGTTCCTCGGTTGGAAGAGGGCTTGCCTGTCATCCCTTTCAGGGGCTCTTGGAGGGCCCACCTCCCGCAGAGCCCGCCCTGCTGTTCCCTTCAGGGCCTCACTCGGCCTCTCCCAAGCTCCCAGCCCCTTCTTCGCTAGAAGCTTGGTACAGAGCTTCCTGGGTCTTCTGAGTCACCAGGAGCTCGGAGCCAGAGGCTGGAGAAGCTGCCTCAGAATCCCATCAAAAGGCAAATTGCCCACTGTCTCACTTGGCAGCCTCCTGTGAAGGTTCCAGATTCTGGGGTGCTGGGTTCTGCATGGAGCACCGAAGCTGGTGGTGGCCTCAGGAGTGCAGAACCCTTAGAGCTCCCAGGAGGGCAACCCACCCTGCACCCTGTGCCTGGGAGTGAGGCGGCCCAGGGCTGGGTGGACGTGGGGATGGCAGCACACCCTGGAGCAAAGCACAGGACTGACCCCCAGGTGGTGTGCTCTCGAGGTGCTGGGGCCTGGCCAGGTGACCAAACATCCTGGTGTGCCCAGGCAGAGCTGGCTACAGTCGGTGCCCTAGAGCTGTTAGCAACAGTGCCCGTTCTTGTCCCCAGGCTCCTGGGCTGGACACTGCACTAGACGGCCCCAGGCACGGCATCAACCTTTGTGACGGCTCGGGGGACTGAGGGAACTCAGGGAGTCCAGGGGCCACATCCAGAAGGTAGGCTGGTCACCACTCAGAAAGCACGGGTACCTCAGGAGACCTCTCCCTACTGAGTGCTCAGCAGGGCCTGTTTCCTGGATGCCAGCTCTTGGCATCCCACTAATCTTCTGCCAGATCATCGGGCACCAGCAAAGAGACCAACATCACCCAGGCAGAAAACAGAGGCAGCTGC
Organism: Lepilemur ruficaudatus; assembly: GCA_963574885.1. Taxonomy (NCBI): domain Eukaryota; kingdom Metazoa; phylum Chordata; class Mammalia; order Primates; family Lepilemuridae; genus Lepilemur; species Lepilemur ruficaudatus. Next base: position 3,410 of record CAUYRT010082761.1, on the reverse strand, counting down.
ACGTGGGCCACAGACCTGGACTCGGCCCAGGCTGGAAGCCACGCGCAGGGAGGATGCTGAGCCTGGCAGTGAGAGGCGCTGGTCCTCAGCCCACCTCTCTGCCTCACATGCTCCTCCCATTCGGCGGCTCCGGGCCATCCTCCGGGGGGCTGGTTCCCTCTGGGAAGGATGAGGAACTCTCGCAGCTCGACCCTCCCAGGCTGCCGCTGTCATTGCCACAAGGCCAAGTCCTTCCCCGTCAGGGGTTAACTCTGGGACGGGCTCCTTTCCTGGCCCTTGGGAGTGGCCTCAGACATGCTGGTTGGGGTGTGACTATCCAGAACTGTTTCCACTGCCCCCGTCACCTGACAGTCCCTGTCACCACATCTTGGTCTATGTTCTGCCCACACCCTTGAACACATACAGTAGAAACGAAGTCAGCTCTCTGCCCTTATCCCAGACACAGCCACATGGCGTGCCTGGTGATATCTGACGATGGCAGAAGCAGGGCAGCTGGGGACAGAGCACTGGCTCTGGAATCGGAAAACTCCAGCTTCAAATCTTTGCTGCACTGCTCTCAGCTGTACGAGTTACTTAACCTCTCTGAGCCTTTCAAATGGGGATCACAGTATCTCAGAGTTTTAAGCAGTAGATGTTCTGGCATTAGGCCTAAGGAAAGGACTTTGGAAATGGCAACTTGTGTCACTGTGGAAGACTTATGTCACCGAGTGTTGTGATGCCTGAGGAAGACAGTGTGTGGGCAGTGTCAAGCCAGAGCAGACCCCAGGGACGGTGGGGCTTTGTGGCCATGCTTGGGGGCAACAACTACAGTAGCAGCAGCCACCATGCCAGGCCCCCTGTGGCCCCTGTGCACTTGGTTCATGACCACAATCCCATGAGACAGGAGGAGGAGCGGGGCACGGGGACCACGCAGTGCGCCCAGGTCACACGGAGAGCCAGGGGCAAAGAGGCACCACGGTCGGGCCACAGGGAGGCACAGGGTCGCCATGGGACCTGATGGTGCCTCCTCTGCTTTCCCGCATCAGGACAGAAGGCAAGCAGTCAGCTGGGAGCACTGCTCCCCGAAGTACCGCTGATCCAAGCCCCACACGGCAGGGCATCTGGGACCCACCCTCTTCCTGCCAGAACCCTGCTTGACAGGCACTGGTGAGGGGAGGATGGCAGAGAAGGAGGGTCTGAAAGAATAGTCACAACCTTGTCCTTTAAAAACCTCTGGGCCTGAGAACACATGTGTCTTCCACATACTGGGTGTCTGGCAGACGACTGCTCTGCCTCTTCTTGAATACCCACGGGAACAAGAAGCTCACTAACTGCGTCATGACACAGTCCATTCTGACATTAGAAAGCTATTTTGATAACATTAAAACCTGCCTTCCTGGAACTCCAAGATGCTGGGGACACGCCTGCTGCCTCCTCCCGGCAGCTGAGCATTCTGCTGCTCAAGCACTACAGGGCCTCTTGCTGCCTGCACAGCCCTCCCTCCAGTTTGCCAATCACATTCCTGAAACAGCACAGGAGCTGGGGCCACAGCCAGGGCTGCGCTGTCCCCGGAGGTGAGCCCCTGCACAGGTGGCCCCCATCCTCCTAGCAAAGGTGAGGGAACCAAGAAGCCAGCACCACTGAGGCTGGGGGGCTGCTTCCCCACACACTGGTTGAGCATCTCTAATCTAAAAACCTGAAATCTGAAATGCCCCCATATCTGAAACTTTTTGAGCACTTCCTTCACATCAGGCTTGAAGGAACATTTAGATTTCTGCATTCAGGATGCTGAACCAGTAGGTGTAATGCAAATATTCCAAAATCTGAAAAAAATCGAAGCCTGAAACACTGTGGCCCAAGCTTTCCGGATAAGGGACACGAGTGAAGAACAAAGGTACCGCTGAGGCTGCGTCTCAGTCTCGCTTCCTTCTCCCCATCTTCGTCTAAGCCTTCAACCTTCAGCTTCTTCAGGGCAAGCTCCTCCCTCTCTTGTATCTTCAGGTCAGCGTGGAGCTCGGCCAGCTTCACGGGGGCCAGATGGAGCTGCCAAGCGAGAACAGAGGGATCCGTGACAACCAGCTACAGAGTGACACGGACACAGCATGAGACACCGACCTCTGAGGAGGTGATGACCAGGAGAGGAGATGACCAGGAGACCAGGAGGAGACAGAGTTAGGGCCACTGACAACAGGATTCAAAACCCCACATGTTCACGACAAGAACATCCAAAGACAGCCAGTCTTTACGCACAGACATGTCTCCAGCCAGGCTCTGGAAACCCCGAGACTGCCTGGGTGCCGTTTCACTAACTATAGCTGCCAGTGCTCCAGCTGCCCACACGGGACTCCCGTAGCAGGACACCCTACCTTTCCCACCCTCGCACCTGGTGACACTCACTAGTCACTCGGTAAGCAGCATGAGAGGGATGCAGGGGCCCGGATGAAGGGCTTGGTGAAGATGCCCACTACGTTGTTCGTACACTATACAACTATCACAGAAGGTAAACTAAAACCACCAGAGAGAGGAGAAGATCGAATTTACAGAAAACTTGTGAATAAAATCTTAAAAACTAAACCCAAGCACAACCATGGCTGCCCTGGGACATGGGATGCTGCCCAGGCAGACAGAACGCATGGGGCGAAGGCCAGGCACCTGAGCTCGTGGTCCCAGACAAGGGAAAAACAGCAAGCACAGATTCCTAGAAGTGCTTTCTCGGGGAAAAAAAAAAAAAAAACAAAAAAAACACTGTAATCAGATTTGCCCTTTCTTCACTTCCCAAGGACCCTCAGTCTCTACCTCTGAAGTATGCCAGGATCGCTAATGACACCATGAGGTGCTTCTTAAAGGGGTCTGGATGCTTCTGGGTCAGGAATGATTCACCCTCTCACTTACCTGCTCAAGAGTAAACCACACAGGTATGAACCCCAACACTCCGTCTGGCCGGCTGCCAAGTTGGGGGTGAACGCATGTGGCTGAGGGCTTCCCCACCCTGATCCCCGGCACGCTTTCTTCATCCCATCCCTGCCCCATCCAGCTCTGGGGCTGGGGTGAGGGAAGGACAAGGTGACTGTTAGGCATGCTGCTTTGGGGTTTTTGTTTGTTTGTTTGTTTTTTATTATTTTTTTTTGAGACAGGGTCTCACTTTGTTGCCCGGGCTAGAGTGCCGTGGCGTCAGCCTAGCTCACAGCAACCTCAAACTCCTGGGCTCAAGTGATCCTTCTGCCTCAGCCTCCTGAGTAGCTGGGACTACAGGCATGCACCACCATGCCTGGCTAATTTTTTCTGTATATTTTTAGTTGGCCAATTAATTTCTTTCTATTTTTAGTACAGACGGGGTCTCGCTCTTGCTCAGGCTGGTTTTGAACTCCTGACCTTGAGCGATCCTCCCGTCTCAGCCTCCCAGAGTGCTAGGATTACAGGCGTGAGCCACC